>OZ024828.1:21780691-22015340 GCA_964016985.1 Anodontia alba | reverse complement strand
AACCTTCCCCGAAGGAATCTCGAAAGGAACGAGAAACAGCCGTCAAAAGGACTAGCCGCCCATCAAAAAAAGAGATGACTCGCCAAAATCGAACGATGATGAGGATGGTGAGGAAGCTAAGACTGGATGTTGTGCTTGTTGTGGATCAAAAAGAAAACGTAATAAACTGAAACAAAAACATGACAAAGAAACCTTCTTCAAAGGGACCTAAAGAGGAAAAGAGAGCGCTCGTCAAAAGGAAGAAGCGCCCATCATGAAAGAGGAGACTCACCAAAAGAACGAAAGGATGATGTTGATGACAAGTCAAAAGAAACATTTACTACACCTGGTGGTGTGGGCCATGTAAACAAAGATTGAAAAGCCCCGATCAGACGAGAGACCAGTCACCAAAAGACGAAAGAAAAGATAAATCCTCTGAACCAGCACTGAGTGATGATAAATCGAAACGCCGAAAGGAAAGAGAACCTTCGCCAAAGGGACGACATAAGGAACGAGAACGTTCGCCAAAAGGACAAGATACTCGCCATAAAAGAGGTGACTCGCCTAAAGAACAAACCAGCGATGCTGATGATGATAAGTCAAAACAAGGTTGCTGCGGGCGATCAAAAAAGAGAGATAAAAAACAACCTGAACAGAAGTCACAAGATAAAAGAGGAGACTCGTCTAAAGAACAAACCAGCGATGTTGATGATGAGAAGTCAAAACAAGGTTGCTGTGGGCGATCAAAGAAACGAAGAGGAAGCTCAGATGATAAAAGATCGCGTTCGCCGAAAGAGGACCAAAAGAAGAAAAAAGATCAACAAGATGTCTCGGAGAAAGACAAACGAGAGGATAAATCACCGGAAGCAAGCCAGAAACAACAAGAAAAGGAAGACGACCCAGGTTGTTGTGCTTTCTGCAGACGGAAACGAAAGCCGAAAAAAGAAACGACTGAAGAACCAGAAACGCATACACCTGAACGAGATAAAAAACAGCCTGAACAGAAGTCACAAAATAAGAAAGGCCGGAAAGTCAAACCAACAAAGGTTGCCCCATACAAAGAAAGTGATAACAAAGAACAGAAGCCTGACCGCCACCAAACGCCTACTGAGGAGAAAGAAGTTAAAGAAGATAAAGGGGAAAAGACAGGGTGTTGTCCTTGCTGTAGAGGAAAGAAAAAGGCAACAGAAGAGAAAGGTGCAAGGCAGTCTCCGGAACCGGATCGGGAAAAGAATGTCAGTGATGAGCCAGATAAACAGAAAGAGTCAAAGCAAACACAAGAAAACAAGCAGAAAGGCGGAGACGATAGAGACGATGACAAAAGAGAGAAAGGGAAAACAAAGTCTACCAGTAAGAAGCCCGCTGAGCGAAACGACCAGACAGACCAGTCTAAAGATGAACTGCATCAAAAGAAACAGAAATCTGTAAAACATGAAGCCGAAGACTCAAAGAGGGTCAAATCTGCCGAAAAGAAAGAAACAATAAAACGTCCAGAGGAGACCGTAGAAGAGATAAGGGAGACGAAAGTCTATCATCGTCGGATCAAGGCGGAAGAAAAGAAAGATGAATCAAAAGACCATAAAAAAGAGGAAGAACAAAAGACCGATGAAAAGAAGCAAACTTCATATAAAAAAGACATTAAAAAAGAGGCAGAGGAACGAGCTGACAAAACCAAAGAAACTGATGACGATGCGAAGAGAAAGCAAGAATCAAGTCCTAGACAAGAAAGCGGTAAAAGCAAATCTTCAGACACATCAGATGACGAAAAAGTGCGTAGACCTAAACAGGCAAGAAGTAAACGTAGAAAGCAAGCCGAACCAGAGCCTCCTACTAAACAGGAGAAAGATCATGACGATGATGAAATGGAATTGAGGAGTGTACATGAAGACGAAGATGAAGAGCAAGTTGAAGACAAGGAACCCAAAGGACAAGAGAAAAAGAAAAAGAAAAAGAAAAAGAAGAAGGAGCAGAAACGTCCTAAGAAACCAACCTTTGACATATTCGATCAAACTGATAAAAGAATATTTCGACCAATTAAGCATTGCAAAGAGGGCGACTTTTGGAAACCATTTTCTCATACTTATAGATACCCGAACCAAAGTACTAAATAGACGTCAAATCTTCTTTCATTAAATGAAGCGCAGTGAACAAGCAGGGCCTTATGTCGCAGGCTGGGGGTAGAGAAGACTCTGGAAGTTAGCATTCTGCTTAAATATTTAATTGACCGTTATCGGTCCGACAGGAATCATATCGCTGATAATGGTCCGATATAGATTTATCCAAGATGCAAACTAATAGAATACTACAGAACAGCATAACAAACAGAGTCCTGATCTGAACTACACAGAGGCGCACAGGCGTATCTGGGCCTTTGCTGGGTCGGATATGCACAATAAGGATATTGAACGTCTTAAATTATGAAAACATGCCTATTCAAATATACTGAAAATTTTACCACCAAAAAATGAAAAATTTCAGATAAAAAATTCTGATATTCTTCATATTTATTCTCAAAGCATAGATTGTGGGTACGCGTTAGAACCGCCTCGGCGAGGCGGTTCTAAGGCGAACCCACAATCTATGTTTTTTGAGCAGAAATAAGAAACATTGTAAGAAAAAAAAAAAGAAAAAAAAATGCATATCATAGTTAAAACCCCAGTTTTACTATATAAAAGTGGGGTTTAAGGGATCAACGTTATATAGGCATGTTTGCGTGATGGGAAACTGATACACTTTCAAAACAGACAACTCTGTCAAAAATGTTGTGTCTCCCTTTTGAAAAAGGGTCTGTCCCAAACAGGGAAGAATTTGTTCCATTTTGGAGCAGTCATTTTGCTTTTGGAGTAGACTCCTTTCAGGAAGGGTTTTTGGGTGCAGGATCCCCAACCGGAAATGACAAAACTTGTCTCCCTTAGTGGAAATGTCGGAAAATGTACAAAGTGTGTCCATTCCCCTAGACTGACAGCTAATAGCATAGAATGAGAACAGAATGTGCATTCGTGTAGACTTTTAAACATGCCTGTATAATTTTTACCTCCTTAAACCCCACTTTTATATAGTAAAACTGGGGTTTACAGGGTTATACATTATTTTTCTTATTTCTGCTCAAAACATAGATTGTGGGTTTTCGTTGGAACCGCCTCGTCCAGACGGTTCTAAAGAGTACCCACAATCTATGTTTTGAGCAGAAATATGAAAAATATCACGATTTGTATCTGAAATTTTTCATTTTTTGGTGGTGAGATTTTCAGTATATTTGAATACGTATGTTTTCGTAATGTCAGACAGCGTATTTAGTAAAACCTCGATTACTCGAAAACCTTGGATGATTCGAACTCGTTTTTGAGTCCCCACGAAATTCTCCCGATAGCTCAAGAAAACACATTTTTTCTTAGTTATCATTAAATTGTATGTTGTGTGTACTCATTAGAATCGCCTCATCGAGGCGATTCTAATGAGTACACTCAACATACCATTATGGCATAGAAGTTCAAAACGACTTCCCTAAATTATCACAATTTGCTTCTTGACCTGGCGCCATGATTAACCGTCAATTGCTCGAACTACAATGTCTCGAATAAATTTTCATGGTCCCTAAGATGTTTGAGCCATTGAGGTTTTACTATACTTACTGTGACTCGTTATAGGCAGTATGATAACTTTGTACGTTGCATGTGTCTTAAAAGCAACTGATACGATTGTGTGTGTGTGTGTGTGTGTGTGTGTGTGTGTGTGTGTGTGTGTGTGTGTGTGTCTGTGTGTGTGTGTGTTCTCAAAAGAAACAATTTGTCCATTTTTCATAAGCGGCTGGGTATACAGGAAAGCAAACGGAGGTCACAAAATTGTCTCCTTTGTAAAAAAAAAAAACAAACAAAAAAAAACAGCGGAAAATATATCCAGTGCCCTTAACCCTTGTCCTGCTGAATAAATTAAGATGCCACAACCACTTCTAATTTTCAGCCAATCAGATTACTTGATCTGTATTGTTGCTATAAATTCACATACTTAATGGCAAACAGTGCAGATCCAGATTTGGATCTACACTGGTTGCAAAGGCAGGGCATATCCTGATTCAGCAGGACAAGGGTTAAGATTAACTCGTTTGGAAGGACGAGATCGGATTGTCACTGAAAACTTTTCTTTTTCTTTGGAAATTTTGGATTAATTTGATATATTTGAGATAACGTACTTACCCTAAACATTCACACCCCTTTCTCTTTACCCTATACATCTCTTCAACAAATCCATAGTACTACCTGTGAATGTGTGTAAAATTGCTACTGTCTTTTCGACATCTCTTGGAAAGACGTTTTTTGCTTGGCATTTTATTTTAAATGAAAACTTTTTGTTCTGACTGACCATATCTTATCAGAAACCATTTGTCTTTCCTATTTCTGTGTTTTGTTATCAAATATTTACACTAAAATTAAATTTACGGCTAAAAGTTGGTCTGACCTATGGAATTTCAAAAGTAAAGTGATTTTTTGGAATTTTTGTCAAAGAAAGTATTTTTTACTTTCCTTTGCTGAATTTAAATTATTGATGTTTCACAACAATATTGTGAAAATTTCAGAAAAATTGAACAAGTGGAACTAGTTGAAAATCTTCCTCCAAGTTAACTACCCTACATATTTCTGCATGATTTGGCTTCATTTTTACTATGGGAAAACGTGAAAATGTTTGGTTTTTTAAAATCCAATGACTAGAATGAAACTTTTCATACATAGGGAGTTACGACAAATGGTTTTGCATTAAATCATGACTAAAGTTTGCAAATTTACTTCTTATGTGTAAAGCGTCAAGCAAAAAACGACTTTCTGAAAGATGTCGAAAGCACAGTAGGTGAGTGGCAAACAATGTAAACCCTGATCAGCCGCATTCTGAGGTGTCTCATCTTGGTCTACACTGTTGGCTAATACCTGTCTATCCAAAGACGTAGAGTAAGTACGGAAATTTGATCAGATCGAACCCCTCTCTAAAATCATGATGGATCCGCCCCTGGAAAAGAAACTGATTAGCTTAGTCAGGGACTGGGGCAGGATTATCTAATAGAGGGTTTAAATTTTCTAAGAGGGGTGGCGGGCTCGAACTGATCCAATTACCCTAAGTATGCAAACAGAAAGCCCTCAGATTTCAGCATTGAATAACGGGGGCGACTGGTTTCATAACAATTTGCATGCTGAGTAAAATTTCAGCAGACGACATTTTGAAATATTTTTTTCATATCTTTACTATAAAATAGGATCCAAAGGAGACAATTTGCATGAAATGTCAAAGCCTATTTTCTGGTAAATAATAAAAAAAGTAATGTCAAATTGTCGCTGCTGAATCTGTTCAGAGTGGTGAAATTAAGCAGACCGAGCTTCCCAGTAAGCATTCTTTATAAATCTATAGCGGGCCGTTATCGGCCCGTCAGGGTAGCTGACGAGCCGATAACGGCCCGCTATAGATTTATAAAGAATGCTAGCTGGGTTTGTTTTTTATAATTCACATTTACAATGTTTACCTAAGTTGTTTCTTTAACATTTAACACTCTGGGTAAAATTTACAGCAGACGACATTTTGAAATATTTTCTTCCTGGAAGAAAAAAGATCGAAAAAAAAAATCATCAATGTGTCGTCTGCTAAATTTGCCCAGAGAGTGGTGAAGGTTAAAACAAAAAAACTCGAATTTTTTCTTTATCTTTTTCAAGTCGAAATTTCTTGGATAAAATTTGTAGAAGAAGCCAGGCTTCGACGTCTCAAATAGGTTCAACGTTTGAAACATTCATAAGTTTCACTGTAATCAGATGAAGGATATACGATTTTTTGAAGCTTCGTAAAATTTTAAAATCGAAGAGCACTGTCCCTCTAGAGCTCAATGATTGTCAGAATCCAAGATCAAATGTATGATTAAAAGATGAAATATTTATGTTTTATTATCTCCTTCATTTAAAAACACCTTCTCGAACATGACTAGAATTGTCTAAGAGAGATTATTCTAAAATGCTCTAAGTACGTCACTTTTCTTATAGAATAAAATAGGAAAACAGCTAAACATTGTGTTTATCTAACGCCAAGGCTGACTGAATTCTTATAAATAGCAATGGAAGAGCATGCATAGAGCAATGATTGGGTATCGACAGTGCACACATTCATCACGAAAACATGCCTAAATAATTTTGACCCCTTAAACCCCACTTTTATATAGTAAAACTAGAGTTTACAGGGGTATACATTACTTTTTTTTTTCATTTCTGCTCAAATACATAGATTATGCGTACTCGTTAGAACCGCCTCATCGAGGCGGTTCTAACGAGTACCCACAATCTATGTTTTGAGCAGAGATATGAAAAATATCAGATTTTTTTATCTGAAATTTTTCATTTTTTGGTGATAAAATTTTCGGTATATTTGAATAGGCATGGTTTCATAACGACCAGAAAACTGCACGTAGATGTCAATCACAGACTTCACTTTTTTTTTTTTTAATTCTCCATCATTGTATAGCAAAACTGCTCAATGTTACGTCCATGGAATGTTTTGGAAATGTCGGCACATATCATCTTCTGCAACATTTATTTTGGACAGGTTTCATAAAATCTTATATTTAAAAAGTTATTGCGAAAATTCAATTTGAAAAAGAGAAAAAAAAATCGAATTTTGTTTAGTCGTTTCGGACCACAATACGCGTACGCCAGCCATCGGATACCATTGACACTTAGTATTCGGACAGATAGGTCAGAACAGTGTAGACCCTGTTCAAACACACATACAGCGGCTTTTGATCAGGGTTTCCACTGTTTGTCACTCATCCAGCAGCTTTTAAATACTTCAACATATAGTAAAATGGAGTTGTTTAATTTTAAAAGAATGGTCAGGAGTTAAACTGTTCGAATACTTGAGGTAAATACATGTACTGTCAACCCTCTTTATATCGACACTCGATACAACGACATAATTCGTTAAAATAGCAATTTAACTGGCACAAAACTTTCGCTCAAGAGGTGACAGTTAATCAGAACTTATATAAGAAAACAGCGGTGTATACATGTACTTCCTGACGCAAATATTTTGAATATTTGTTAGAATCGCCTCAGGCGATTCTAACAAATATCCAAAATATATGTATAATGACAAAACAAGAATAAAAGAATGTCTTTCTTACATATCATTCCGGTCATTAAACATTCTTTACAACAGCGAATTCATTTTAATAGCAATGTCTTTTGGAACAAATGATGTCGTTGTAACGAGGGTTCACTGTACAGTTATTATAGCTAGCTACGTCATTCAACTCATTTATACCGAATACGTTTTTACCTTCAGCCTGTATCTAAAGGCATTTTCAATATTTACAAGATTTAATGGCATACAGGATGGAACCTGATCAAACACTTGGTTATAATCTGCATCTACACTTTTTACCAATGCGCCCTTTGTTAGCCATTCTGCACATTACGAAAACACGCCTATTCAAATACACTGAAAATTTTACAACCAAAAAATGACAAATTTTCAGAAAAAACAATATGATATTTTTTACATATTTCTGCTCAAAACATAGATTGTGGGTACTCGTTAGAACCGCCTCGTCGAGGCAGTTCTAACGAGTACTCACAATCTATGTTTTTGGGCAGAAATAAGAAAAATAATGTATACCCCTGTAAACCACGGTTTTACTATATAAAAGTGAGGTTTCAGGGGGTCAAAATTATATAGGCATGTTTCCGTGATGATTAGTGAGGTACGCTTATGTCACGTTAACAGGGACATTTTGTGTAAGAATGTTTTCTTCTGAAAATTCATTGCATACTATATCATAAGATGTATAATTAGATACCATATTTTTACACGGATTAGTGGGAGATTGTAGAATGGGACGGATTAATGGAATACTGTAGAATAACATGGATTCATTGGATGTCATAGAGTAATATGAATAAATGGGATATTTGGAATGAACATGGATTAATGAATTACTGTATAATAAGATGGGTTAATGGGATATTGCAAAATAAGACTGATTAATGAGATTCTGCAGAATAACACGGATTCATTGGATAACTATTACGAAAACACGCATATTCAAATATATTGAGAATTTTACCACCAAAAATTGAAAACTTTCAGACGAAAAATTCTGGTAGTTTTCATAATTCTGCTCAAAACATAGTTTGTGGATACTTGTTAGAACCGCCACAGCGAGGCGGTTCTAACGAGTACCCACAATCTATGTTTGTGAGACAGAAATAAGAAAACTTATATCCCCTTGTAAACCCTAGTTTACTGTATAAAATGGTTGAAGAGGGTCAAAACTATATAGGCGTGTTTTCGTGATGTGATTAATTGGATATTGTAGAATAAGGCGGATTAATGGAATACTGTAGAATAACATGGAGTCATTTGATGCCATAGGGTGATGTGAATAAATGGGATATTGTAGATGAACAAGGAATAGTGAGATGCTGTAGAATAAGATGGGTTAATGGGATATTGCAGAATGAGACAGATTAAGGAGATATTGCAGAATGACATGGATTCATTGGAAACCGTAGAATAATAGGGATTATTGGGATATTGTAGAATAATACGGTTTAACAGGATACTGCAGAATTACATTGATTCATTGAATGCCATACAATAACACGGATTAATGAAATATTGCATAATATGGATTATTGAGATACTGAAGAATACCATGGGGGAGTCTTTGGCTACCTTAGAATAACACGGATTAATAGGATATTGTAAAATATCACGGATCAATGGGATATTGTAGAATAACACAGATTAATGGAATATTGTAGAAAAACACAGATTAATGGAATATTGTAGAATAAGACAGAATAATGAGATACTACAGAATAACATGGTTCATTGGATGGTGCACAATAGCACGGATTGATGGGGTCTTGTAGAGAAAGCACGGATCTATAGGATATTATAGAATAAGACGGATTAATGAGATACTGCAAAATACACATTGATTCATTGGATGAGTAGAATAACACATATAAATGGAATACTGTAGAATAACCCGGTTTAATGAGATACTTTGGAATAACATGGACTCATTGGATACTGTAGAATAACACGGATTAATGGGACAGTTTTGAATAACGCGGATTAATGAGATATTGTAGAATGACATGGATTCATTGGCTACCTTAGAATAACACACGGATTAATGGGACATTCTATGCTAACGCGGATTAATGGGACATTCTATAATAACACGGATTAATGGGACATTCTATGATAACACGGAATAATGGGACATTCTATAATAATGCGGATTAAAGAGAAGAGATACTGTAGAATAACATGGATTCATTAGACACCGTAGAATAGCACGGATTAATGGAATATTGTAAAATAAGGCGGATTAATGAGGTACCGTAAAATGACACGGATACATTTGATATCATTAAAATAGTACGGATTAATTTTCGTCTGCTTTTTTCACAAACTGTCGATTGGAAAGTAGTTTATATGTAAAGGTGAAAAACTGAATGCCAAACAGCGTAGATCTTCATGAGACGGCTCGTTACGACGAGCCATCTCATCTGGATCTACGCTGTTTGCAAATGCTTATTGATGTCGCGTATGGCAGTGAAAGAGTTTTAATGGTATGCTATAGAATAATTTGCTGAATATTAACACAGAATAATTATCTCGATGAACAGCAATGGACTTAACCGGAATGTAAGATTTCGTTAGCTGAGCAAGCTCCTTACTTTTGCTATTGCCACACGCCTCGGCGTCACCGTTTTGTAAAGTCACACGACTTTCATCGGGGTCATTAAGGAACCTCCAAAAGTCCGTGTACGACGATTGAATACCCTGATCAATATACAAAATAGGCAGTGTAAAGATGGATTATATGGAAGTTTTCTTACTTGTTACTTTTGTTGCAAATTAGTAGTCATGGCAAAGAGTATTTCCCAATAAACAAACAACGTCACAACAACGTCGTTACAACGTCGCTGCAACATTGCAGCGACGTTGTAACAACATTGTGGAGACGTTGTGTGTTTGCTGGGAAGGCTCTGATCAAACGCCACATGCACAATTGATCTGTGTTCAAGACTGTTTTCCAAGACCCCGTTTCGGAGAGGCTAGGTATTGTTGAATTTTGTTTGTTTATCTGTTTATTTTTGTTCTCATCATATAAATTATTTTCTGCATATTGTTATTTATGCAAATATGTTTATAATCTGTGATGATTGTTATCTTTACTGTGATGGTATTTTACATGTGTGTAGTATGGATCATAATTTTTGGTAGTAAATTAGGTAATGTTACACAGTGTAACATGTCGTGTGCTGGATTATTTCTGCCATCAGTTATCACGTAATATATCTAGCTGTTTGTCTGACTCCATGTATATAAGCATTTATCTGGTTATCACATTAGTTGTCTAGACATTTATATTTACAATGTATGTGGTTATCTGTGTGGCTACTCTAGATCAAACTATAACCTTGTCCGGTGATCCAAGGCTATTTGATGTACGAGTACAGTACAGCTGGCAACCAGAACTCTCAGGCCATCGGACATATATATCGAAATAGCTACATAAACATCTTGATAACCACTTAAATATCTAGATAGCCACATAACTAACTTGATACCCAGATAACTAATTAAAATATCCAGTTAAATATCTAAATAACAAGATAAAAGTAGAAACTACTGATCTGTCTTCTGACAGGCATGCACCAATATATATTTATAATATGAATATTAACATAAATATTTAAAGTGTCGCGTATTTTGTATCTTGTAGCTAAATATATAGGAACAGTTAATTTCTATGGTTTCCAATGCATTTTGATTTTTATATTATAACTGTGAATATCGCTGAAAGATTCTGATTGTTTTATTGTTTGTTTGTTGTTGTTGTTGTTTGTGTGTTTTATTTGTTAATTAAGAAAGAATGGCTGTTAAGTTTGTTGATAAGAGTATTTTCAATCGATTCTTAAAGTTTCTTTGTAAAGAAAATGTCTTATTGTTCATCTATTCACCTCATAAGTAGGTATTTTTTTACGGAACTTACAAAATAAAATGAGTCGAAAGGACTACTCTATTAGTACAAAAGTTACTGTGACGTCTGTCGGTTGTTGTCTGTCCCGACTCCAGGGCTACATCTGCATGTATATAATAAAGAGAATCCACTTAAAATCAGAGTCGAAATTGATTTTCCAGAAATTTACAACATATGAATTTTATAAGCACTTTTTGTACAGAAACCTATAATATTCCGTATTTACCCTAAGTATTAAGACAGACAGGCCTGAGCGAAGAACACTGCGTCTGGTCAGGGTCTACATTGAATGTCCGTCATCCAGTAAGTTTCAGACACGTCAACAAGTATACAGTAAAACCTGTGTAAGAGAGCCATCTTTGAGACTGACTTTAAATAGTGGTTGATGTGGAAAAAGTTGTCTGTCTTATAAAGGTACACGTCATGTAATTTTGCTAGCAAAATTACATGACATGTACCTTTATAAGACAACCACCTTTCCACATCAAACACTAAGGTCAATTTCAAAGGTGTCTGTCTTACACAGGTTTTACTGTATAGGCAGATTTTTGTTTTCTTCAAATTTTAGGACAAGTATGGTAAGGATTAAATGCGTACGAATACTTAGGGTAAAAACAGCATATCCCATTGTGATGAATTGGACTACGCACAGTCGGAGAGGTACGCCGGTCGAGTAGTAGTAGGTCGAGTAGGTCGAGTTCTTGTCCTTAGCAGTCACTTTGCTATTCGTATTTCATCCCTGCTACATGTACGAGAAAGGGATTTTGAGGCAGACATGTATGCGAAAGGCGAAGACCAAGATTAGCCTGCACAGTCGCGTAGTATGATCTGGGCCTTCGACATTCGACGGGATAACCACCAGCTGCGAAAAGGGAAGGCCATGATCAGACTGCGCGAATGTATTTAGGTTATCTGGATTTTCGCTTTTCCCCTTGTTACCAGTGACATATAAAACATTGTTACTTTTTTACGAACTTACACTATGTATTGCTTTTGTTACTGTGCTTTTGTTATAATACAGTTTATTTTTCTGCACTTGTTGTGTGCTTTTATAATGAACCCTGATAACAACCATGCTATAGAATGGCAGATTTATAGCCATTCAGAATGAACATGACATTATGTTAGCATAAAGACATATCTATGCAAAATGTATACGTCTTAACCCATTGTAGTCTGGAAACCCCTCATGGGATAATTGGCAAACAGTGCAGGCCCAGATCAGACGCCGCATTCTGCGGCGTCTGATCAGGGTCTCCACTGTTCGCAATTAGTTCAACTATTTTTCTCTCGGAATATCTAAATCACATAGCCTGGCATACCTAAAATTGAAATTAGAATCTTCCAATATATAGTGTGGGGGAGTTCATTCAGTCTACAATGGGTTAGTCATAGCTCTAGATAAGCCATTATTTTTTAACCAAATTTATTGATAGTGTTTTCTCATTTCTAAACAAAGTCGTCAGTTGTGGGTACTCATTCGAAGCGCCTTGCAGATGCCTAGGCAATCGTTGCCCGCACATGAAAGACGACTCACTTCCCGCGCCAAACAACTATTAACACGTGGGTCGCGTACCTACGGGCAGCTCAATGTGGTTAATGAATGGCAATTCATTCGTTCCGTTGGATACAATAAACGACAGGGGCACATCCGGAGGTGGTTACTGGGTTCGACTGAACCCCCAAATCTATTCCCAATAACTTTTGTCTCAATTTTCATTTCCACAGGATTTTTGAGATAAATTTGATAAATTTTGGATACCGTAGGCCTATTCACCCGAATTATTCACAAACTTAACTGTTTACTTTAAACTTCTCTTAAAACTCCAACAAACTCATATTACAACAACGAATATACCTGTGCATGTCTAAAATTGATGGTTGCGTGGCAAACAGTTCAGACGCAGATCAGACAGCAAATTATACGGCGTCTGATCTAAGTGTTAACTGATTGCTCAGGTCTGTCTGTCCAAATAGGTATTATTGCATAAAAAGCAGTGTCGCACGTTATTAACAGCCGTGCATTCGTGTATTAACAAGCCAATTCACGCGATGTCAATGCACGGCTACGCAACTTTCAATATGTTCGTACCGGGGCTACAGATTTGCTGCCGTTTCAAGATGTGTACTGCCAGGCCCTAGAACGAGCATAGTCCGTGGAAATTGCGTTCATAAGACATCGGTGAAAAGGCGAAACGAAATAGTGCAAGAAATAACGCGAAATTTAGCAAATGTTTTCAGTTTTTATGCAATAATAGCGATCGAACATGGTTTTTCAATGCATTAACATTCACCAGGTCCCGTGGGAGGTGTTGAAAACCGAGGCCGGAAACATGGTTTTTCAATGCATTAACATTCGCCAGGTCCCGTGGGAGGTGTTGAAAACCGAGGCCGGAAGCCTCGGTTTTCAACACCTCCCACGGGACCTGGCGAATGTTAATGCATTGAAAAACCGTATTTAATCCCTATAATGTTATTCGATCAACTCGGCATCTGCTGCAAAGATTTTTGAATCCACTATCAAATTAATCTGGATCTGTCCCTGAACGTCACGGACTATCTTCAGTTAATTTAAGACTGATAAATCACTGGACAATGCATGGATGGACGGACATATAGCTAAAAAACAGTACGTGAAATTTATCTTTAACAACTTATTGTTTATTTCTTCACATGAAACGCCATGACAAATATATGTATTGTTTATTTCTTCAAAATGTAACGCGGTGAAAAATACTTTAACAAGTTATTGTTTATTTCTTTCTCAGAGATTTCTTTAACCTATAACGCCATGAAAGTTATTTGAAGATGACCTATTTATATGATCATTAGGTCTGCATAATAATGTGGGTGGGAAGTGGTGGTAAAGGCTTGCTGTACTTACATCATATGGCGTAAGGGGGCATATTAGCTAGTATTTCTTCTATCTCTGCACTTCCATTTCTTTTCTCCTTTATCCACCTATATATTTCTGTTTTCCTCTCTCTCTCTCTCTCTCTCTCTCTCTCTCTCTCTCTCTCTCTCTCTCTCTCTCTCTCTCTCTCTCTCCTAGCTACAATTCTTTGATTAAACAAATGAATGGGTAATAAACATGACGTGTTCAAATTTTAGGATAGATATGGTAAGGTGTTAAGGTGTCTAAATAATTATAGGGTTTTAAATATTAGCGTCAAAACCTATTGTCTGGCAAAAAAAAAAAAAAAAAAAAAAAAAAAAAATCTGCTGAACTGTTTACCCAGCATGTAAAGCGTTAAAGGACAAAACATCGTCTGAGAATATTTTTTAGATTTTTTTCTAATCATAGAGATCTGTAAGTTTTATACAAAATTGAAAACAAGCATTCATATTGTTAAGTTAAAATTTGTTAAATTGTTTAGCTGCCCATGTATATAGCTACGACGAAATGGTAAGAAAATGTACAGTATTAAATGTGCGTCCAATGAAGACACAAATCAGAATGCGTATCACTGCAGTCTGATTGTTTTCTTTTTTGTCCTGTTTTATAAGTCTCTGATCCTTGGCTTTCCACAGAGCGTCCAGTAAACTCTGATCAGACTGTGCAGATTCGCAGGCTGATCTTAGCTCAGCACATGTCATGAGGTACGCTTTAACACATTGAGGATGTTACATGTACATGTACCAAAAAAAAAAAAAAAAAAAAAAACATTATATTTTTACCTTTACCATTCTATGGGCAAATTCAGCAGACGACAAATTTATGTTTTTTTTTCTTACTTTTACCAGAAAACAGGATGTGACATTTCATGCAAATTGTCTCCAAAGGAGACAATTTGCATGAAATGTCAAATCCTGTGTTATGGAAAAATAAGACAAAAATATTTCAAAATGTCGTCTGCTGAATTTTTTACCCAGCATGCTGTTCGCTACATTATCAGCAATCAGTAGCAGTCTAACACCCTGTGTTTTGAAAGAAGTTTACAATTGTTAATTGTTCTAATTATACCTACAACGAACAAAATATGACCATAGATCAAGATAAGGTACTTGCTTTTAACAAAAAAGTACGGATATTTTTATTATTTCTCAAGGAAAATATATGTTGTGGGTACTCATTAGAAGCGCCTCGCCGAGGCGCTTCTAATGAGTACCCACAACATATATTTTTGTTGAGAAATAATAAAAAAAGAATCTCTCTTATCTGGAGAGATGATAACAATGCGAATAATTTGAATTCTTACATGAAAAAAGGACTTATCGCATGTGCGAACAACGAACGCCCAGATCAGCCTGCACATTCGCACCACTTGAACAAAGTCGTGGTAGTCCACTCATTTAATTAGATACTACAGAATAAACGGAAGCACATCAAATGCTCTCCCAGCAGGCATACAACGTTGAAACAACGTCGATTCAATGTCTTGAATCGACGTTGTTTCAACGTTGTGTGCTCGCTGGGTCTGATCATGCGTGCACTGTTGCGTGGTCACAGAATTGAGACAGACAGGCCTGAGAAAACAGAGCAGAACGCGGAGATGGTCGTCTGATCTGGGTCTACACTGTTTGCCACTAATTCAGTCGTTTTAGACATATCAGCGGGTAGTGAAATGGACGTGTTCAAAGTTAAGTACAATTATAGTAAGGAGATATATTTTCCGTATACGTAGATTACATTTAATGACGGTAGCATACAAAGCTAATCCGCGCTCAGAATTTAAACCTTTCATATTTGCATATGGACGGACGAACGGACGATTTCCTAGAAATAGGGTAAACGTTTAGAACAAAAAGACTTTTCCCATAGGTAAACCCACCTTAGTCCAGTTGAAAAAACCAAGGGGACAGCCGTTCCATCAGATTACAGATTCCGCCGATCCAAAACATTTTAAAGGAAATGGATACATTATAAAGGGAGGAAACTTAGCCCAAACTGAATTTGACTCCATTTGCAAAAGAGTCGTCTCGAAAAGAAAACAATGTTGTCCCCTTGGGAACAAATTCTTTTCTTTTAGAGTAGATCCCATTTCACAAGGGTTCGCAGAAACGAAAAATAGGAAGTCAGAAAAATGTTCCCTTTGATAACAATGGCGGAAAATCTTTCGAGTGCATCCAGCCCCACCCCCCTAGCACCCCGACTCCCCTAACTTATGAACAGCGAATGTGCTGAGGACTAGACTGACGAATGCATAAGCTCGCCTGTGAATTCACTGTTCGTACATGGGCGCGACTTCCGGAAACGTGCCTTTAGGCATATGCGGATAGCGAAGGTGCAGATCAGCCTGCGTATCCGCGCAGTCTGATCAGGGCCTTCACTGTCGGCTAACAATATCATTGGATACTACAAAATGTATGAACAGAGAAGAAAGGCCCGGATGATAGTATGCGCATACGCAGGATGATCTGAAACTGATCATTTTGCGCTTGTTCGAAAGCACATTTCGTATGACCCGGCCCATATAATGTCAGGTTGGTTTTCTCCTGGTGTGTACTATTAAAGTCATTGTAAAGATTAACCCTTAAAGCGCCGAGCACAATTTGTAGCAGACGACAGTCTATTTTTTTTTTTCAGAGAAAAAAGTCTTGACATTTCATGTGAATCGTCTGCCAGCAGACGATTCACATGAAATTTCAAGACTTGTTTTCTCTGAAAAATAGAAAAGAAAAAAAAAAAAAAAAAAAGAAAAAAAAAGAAAAGAAAAGAAAAAAAATGTCGTCTGTTGCAATTGTAATTGGCGCTTTAAGGGTTAAAGAACATTGTGCTACTGTAATTATGGAGTAAATTAGTTTGTTTATGCAGTTGTTGCTAAAACTGATTGTTTCATAGAAAAAAAAGTCTTTAAAAATAAAGAAATCTTTCAAAACATGTTCACGGATACATTATAATGAACACTGCAGAAATGAGGAAACACAAAATCTAACAAGTAAGAGTTCCACGTTAAACATTGAAGCGCAAATCACCAGTGCATCGGACGACATTTTGAAATTTTTTTTTTTCTTTTAAATATTTTTTGGAGAAATAAGGTTAGAAATTTCAAGTGAATCGTCTGTCTCTTTTTATTTCAGAAAAAAAAATCATGAATTAAAAAATGGATTTCGTCTGCTGTTATAACTTTGCTTGACATTTTAAGGGTGATAAAGAATACATTTTTTAAAATGTTTAAAGAAGTAAAAACAACAATAGTAATGGTAATAAATTTTGTTTAGTATTCACGTGCTAATGCACGGTCTACTGTGACTCTGTGGATATTTTTTTTCATTGTGTAAATTCGGGAACAGAAGATACCATTGTCTATATATATTTAACGGAGTGTTTCATGTAAATAAAAATTTACTTATCTTTTTTCGGATTGTAAATTGTTAAGGTCATGGCAAACAGTGCAGATTGGGAACGCGACGTCTGCCAGGGTCTACACAGCATAAACTCATTATGTCAGACGCTAATCCTATTGCAGAAACAGGTTAAAAGGAATTTAGAATTCCACAAAGTTGAACCATATTAGACTCAAGTACATGTATGACGGACTGTATCTACACTGGTTGCCCACTGCCTGCTTTCATTTATCCTTGATATAAAGGTTTTTCTTTAAATTTTAACCTGACCAAACAATTCCTGGCTCCTTGACAACTAGTGAAATCTCAGTCATTCTTGACATCAAATGAAGATAAATAGAAACTCCATTGGTAATTTAAGCAAAGACGGATTTGTAAGCAATAATTTTCGCATCTAACGGAGCCCATATGCTATCGTTATTCATGCGAGCCGGCCCCCAGTAAAATCAACAGCATACATTGTGCGAATAGCGAATACGCAAGCGCACAAGCTGATCAGAATCTTCGCTGTTTCGCTCTTTGGATTCCACCCGGTATGTAAATTGTGAACGCGAACAGCGAAGACTCAGATCAGACTGTGCGTACGCACAGTCTGATCTGAGTCTTCGCTGTTCGCAAACTGTTATACTATTGGTTTTCCTGTTACCTGGTTGATGGGTTAGCTACGGTGTCATGTTCAACATGATATGAATTGTCGCCTAATCTTTTTGTGACTATTTCGCTGTTATTTCTGAAATTATCTATGTTTATCGGCAGGTGTGCGGTATGGAATTTTGATAAAATTAATATTCGTAGGAGGGATAGTTTTTACGTGCTGTGCATTTCGAAGTAAGTGCTTGATTTCATTTTAAAAAGGGTGAACCTGTGCATGTTTTCTTAAGAATGTGGATTTAGAAGAAAACTGAAAGTGCATTTCTAGCGTATGAATAAATAAATTTGTATATATTTTTGTGATAAAAATGCTGCCGCAATACAAGCATACAGCAAATATCTTTCGCAGAGATTTCAGAAAACTCACTCACTCACTCACTCACTCCACCCACTCACTCACTCACTCACTCACTCACTCACTCAGTAGGTCAATCCATCGATCAATCAATCAATCAATCAATCAATCAATCAATCAGTCAGTCAGTCAGTCAGTCAGTTAGTCAGTAAGTCAGTCGATCGATCGATTAGTGGTGTTTTGTCATGAAATAAGTGTACCGACCTCATAGATATGCGAACAGTGGTGGCTCATGCCATACATGTACGTACCAGAGTGTGCCGCCGCTGATGTCTGAGATCTGTGAATTCAAGCCCCCGTTCGCTTCGTACATGTAGTAGACGTCAAAATTGTTGGTCGTTGATATAAGAACTTCGCGTACATGTACGTGTCCACTGGTTAACACATCGTTTAAAAAGGTCTGTATCAGGCCACATGTCTACTGCGTACGCACAGACATTACCATGAACTTGGACAGTGTAGAATTTCACCTAAATTATCTTTTAACCGAATAGAGTATATAACGACCAACATTTATTTTTTATTCACAGAAAATAAGGCTTTGGTTTCGTTCAGAAGTGACAATTTGTATGGAATATTAAATCTTATCCCAGCAAGCACACAACTGTCAAACAATGCCGATTCAACGTTGATTCAACGTCGAGGCGTTTGATCAACGTTGAATCGTCGTTTCAACGTTTTGTGCCCGCTGGGATTTTCTGTAAAAAACGGATACACTTCCAGGTGAGGGAACTCCGTCACAATTGTTTTGACCCCATCTGAAAAGGGGTCGACTCTAAAGTCCTTCCTTTTGAGTAAACCCTTTTCAGAAGGGATTTGTTGTGCGAGAAAGCAAACCGGAAGTCAGAAAAGTTATCTCCCTTGTAAACAATAGTGGAAAATCTACTAAGTGTATCCAGTCCTCTTACTTGCCATCAGCGTCTCTTAGACCCAGCAGGTCAAAGGTTATAAAGCAAACTAAATATATCATGATTAGACTGTGCTACCACGCAAACAATAAAATTAGCATGACATATCCAGGCATTCATACAATAACCATAAATTTGGACACCTTAAGTAAGTAAGTAAGTAAGTAAGTAAGTAAGTAAGTAAATTCTTTATTTTACGAGGGTAGCCCAATTGGTTTTACCAATCTTCCTTGGGGCCCTCAACAAAACTACATACATACAAATACATACAACAAGTTATTTAAAACAATGATTAAAATGGAGCGGTGCACGAGATAATGGTACTTATGGTATATGCGACCAGCAAAGGCCCAAGGAGCAACTGCCTGCTCGCAGACATGAAGCAAATTGACCAGACAACGAAGGTAATCAGACATCTAGCTCCACTAGATGAATTTTTTTTTTTGATCGGGGTTTTACGGCCCTTTCAAGAATATTTCACTTATATCGAGCCGATCGTTCATCAAAAGTGAGCGTAAACCGGAGTTCATCAAAAGTGAGCGTAAACCGGAGAACCCGGGGAAAAAAAGCACCTGACCTTCCGTAAGCAGAACTTGGGTTTCCCACATGTCACCCGAGCGAGGCTCGAACCACAACGGTGAGAGACATAATGGATTAAGAGTCAACTCTCCTATCAACTGTGCTACGGGGGCCCGCCTCCGCTAGATGAATAGGCTTGCGTATTTGAGAGCGTTCTCACAGAGGACAAAAAGTATCTTTATCTCGTGTCACTATTCCAATAGAAAACTATGCCAGGGCATATGGTTTTATGCGTAAATGTAGTAGCTATGACTGATTAAGGATAGCATGTAACATATACATACAACATGACAACAAGCAAGGGAGAGAGAGAGAGAGAGAGAGAGAGAGAGAGAGAGAGAGAGAGAGAGAGAGAAAGAGAGAGTGAGATTCATTACAAAAAAAAAAGCAAATACAATATACATATTCGAAGTTCTGAATTACTGACGGCGGAGGCCTAAGTATTGTATATGTTATAAAATGATTATTAACCTTTAATCCAATCAGTACACTTCTTTATAAAAATGTCCAGTGATTTTGAATTTTTTATGTCAATGGGGATGCTGTTCCAAACCACAATGCCTGAGTATGATAAACTACCTTTGAATAAATTGCATTTTGGTTGTGGCAATAAGTAAGTCTTGTGAGTCACAGATCTTAAATTAGACGCAGTATTATCGAGATTCACATCGCGCATTTGGAATAACTCCTGTATATAGGTTGGTGCCAAATTGTTATAAATTTTGTACATAATTTTAGCTTTGTTAAGAAATACAGTTTGATCAAATGACAGAATATCTAACCTTTGAAACGCTTCGTGAAAACCATTATAAGTTTGCGACAGGATTAATTTACAAGCCCGTCTTTGTAATGTATTTATTTTACTTATATTGCTATTCGACGTATTAGACCAAACCGTACTGCAATACTCTAGATGCGGCTTAATGTAAGCATTATAAAATAACAGTCTATGCTCTTTGGATAAATACTGCCGTACTTTGCCAAGTAGCCATAAATAAGAAGATACCTTAACCCATATATGCCGAATGAACTCTTCTACCTTAAGTCTTTGGACTGGTCTATTTCCAGTATAACCTTAACCATTTATGCCGAATGAACTCTTCTACCTTAAGTCTTTGGACTGGTCTATTTCTAATATAAGGGGTGTCTGTTTTTTTTTTATTATTACGAAGTTTTAAAGGGATTCCTGTATTCAATTCAAAAAGTGTAGACCTTGATCAGACACCGCATTCTGCGGCGTCTGATCTGGGTCTACACTGTTTGCCAATGTCCCTTTTATGGGACGCAAGGCTTAAATTTTGGTATAAGCGTCAAGTTAGTAACTTATTCCCGTTTCGCTATTCGATATTCAATAACGAATAAGTAATACGTTACTTAATCGTTATTCAAAAGTTATGCCAAGTACAGATAACATTTGTCTTATATTTCTGAATAGGAAATAACTAAACAGTTACTTATTCGCTATTCAATCACGAATAGGTAATACGTTACTTATTCGTCATTCAAAACTTATGCCAAGTACAGATAACATTTATTTATTTATTTTTTTTTTTAGAAAAAAGATATAAATAACCAGTTACTTATTCGCTATTCGACATCCAATCGCGAATAAGGAATACTTAACTTATTCATTATTCAAAAGTTTCGCCAAGCACAGATCAATAACAATATTTTGAATTACAAGTATTAGCTTTAACAAGAAGCTTGGTCTACGCTTACCACGCAATACATGTTAACGCTAATTGAAGATTGATAAAAACTATCAAGTTTCATGTTAATCCATCAGCTGGATTCCCAACATAAAAAATGATCAGTAACTGGACCATGAAATCGGTCACATTGACATATACTTCAGATGTCAGTATTCCCTTTATTTCATAGTCCATTCACTGGTCATTATATTTCTGGAGACTACAGGAAAATAGGCATTTTGCTGTCAATTGTTTTTGGAGTTCTAAGGCAAATGGCGGCCGGTTACATCCTAGTCTGTAAAATATGTATTTATTTGCTGTTTAAGTGCAATCTTATCTTTTTAGTTTTGATTTTTTAGCCAACAAGATATCGACAAGAAAACATGTTGCCCTCAAGCTATATCCGCCGTCTCCGCACAAAAGACCTCATCAACAAGAACTTCCCGGACCGGTTTCCTACACAGTTTAGCAAGAAATCCACACTGACCAATCGAGTCGACTTCAGTGGAACGTCGTTTACGCATGCGTACTTGCCATACCTTCACCGACAGAAGACACAGACTATGTACAGTTCGCCTGTCTCTGGTCAGATCAATCTTGTCTTGGAGAGACTTGCAGAAATCCAGGTATAAATACAGTCGACTCTCGTTATCTCGAATTCCAAGGGACTCTATGAAATACTTCGAGATATCCGTACCGCGACATATCAGATTTACAGAATTGAGGAAAAGATAATTCTAACAACCACATTTAACAAATATATATGTAATTTGACTCTTGAAGTTTGAGATCTATTGAAAATATTGTGGAAAAGAGGAGAAATTGCTCTTAGGAGCAATTTCTCCTCATTTTCCACAATATTTTTTTACCTGTTGTTGGATTTTCATGTTATGCAGGGACGAGATTTTCACTTCGAGATAAACGGTTATTCGAGATAAGCGAGGTCGAGATAACGAGAGTCAACTGTATGTCTATCAATTGAGCCGGGACACAGTATATCCTACAAGACTGCGTGTGCGCCCAGGGAAAACTGAGATCAGTATGAGCATGTGCGCAGGCTGATAAGAGTCTTCTCTATCCACCTGAAGATACTTTGGTTCCTTCGCTACCCACAGAGTGCTCTGCAAAGCCTCGATCAGATTACGCGGACGCACAGGCTGAATTGAGTCTACGTTTGGCGCACCTGCATTCTTGTAGGAGACGCTGTGTCCCGGCTTAGTTATGATTAAATCATGACAAAAGAGATCAAGATGGGATTTCTCATTCGCGCAGTCTGGCTAGGTCTAGAAAATACCTAGGTACTTCAGAATCTAGAATCTCTGGACATGCTCATGTTTGTGGCATACGTACAATGTATCAATTAAACCCTTTCATCCCTCAATTTACGAAGTGGACTCTTCTTAATTTGAATTATTACGCATGCATTATTTGCAAACTCGGTAATGTAAGTAAAAAGCAAGGACAGACTGGCAAACCATTACGAAAACATGCAAATAGACTGAATTTTTACCACCAAAAAATGAAAATTTTCAGATAAAAAATTCTGATATTTTTCATATTTCTGCTAAAAAACATAGATTGTGGGTACTCGTTAGAACCGCCTCGACGAGGTTTTACTATACAAAAGTGGGGTTTAAGGGGGTCAAAATTATATAGGTATGTTTTCGTGATGCTGTGTAGATTCTGATGAGATGGCTCTTCATGGGCTATCTTATCTGGGTCTACACTGTTTTCAAAAGTACATGTATTTTCTTTGGTCAACAGGGCTGAAGGAGTTGATCTACTCGTCCATGTTACTTGCCAAAATCTAATTTTTGATTAGTTATTCAGTTATTTATATATATGCTATATTAGTATTTTCATTTTATATTTTTGGAACAGAAGGCATTGATCTTTAAATAGTTACACCGTTGGCACTGGCTTTGAATGGATGCTACATATGAACCAGTATGTGGGTTTAGCGTCTTTGTCATGAAGTCGTTTGCAATGTAACTCTTCGATAGATTTTTCTACCACCTTTGCCTTTATGAGATAGGCTTTTTGCCCGTTTGAGTAACTTCTACATGTATATCTCACATGACAATGAAGTAGACCCGCTGGTCCTAGAAACAATCCATTTACAGGTGGGAGAAAAAGAATCCATCATGAGCAAGTCCATGCAGGATAGGGAAATCTCATCCTCGAGGTAGGAATTCAACCAGGGACTCGGCAAGTCTCGTCCCTGCCCCTCGGGTGAGATTTCCCTACACTGCCTGGACACTTATGATGGATTCCATCGCGAAAACATACCTATATAATTTTGACCCCTTAAACCCCACTTTTATATAGTAAAACATATACATCATTTTTTCTTATTTTTACTCAAAACATAGATTGTGGGTATACATCATTTTTTCTTATTTTTACTCTAAACATAGATTGTGGGTACTCGTTAGAACCGCCCCGCCGAGGCAGTTCTAATGAGTACCCACAATCTATGTTTTGAGCAGAAATATGAAAAATATCAGAATTTTTTATCTGAAAATTTTCCTTTCTTGTTTGAAAACATTTCAACATATTTGAATAGGCGTGTTTTCGTAATGCTAATAATCTTGCAGATGGTGTACGCTTGGGATTTTGCTGTAGTGCCGCATAGTTGGTGACCATTTAATGTGTTGGAGACCCTGGCTCTAGTCTCACACAAAAACTAGTATAGAAGATGTCCGGGAATAGCTGCAATCACAGATCATAGACACCTAATGACACCAAAACATACTATCCGGCAAACACACAACGTCGTAATAATTTAAGGATCTATCATAGGTTTGAGGGTAAATAGAAAAGTCTGTCCCGAGGATCATTGTCGCATCACGAGACTTGCAGAGTGATGCCAAACTATGATCGCGAGGGACGGATTCTTCTAGCTAGCAATCACACCTATGATAGAATCTTTTTCTTGCACACCTTTCATTTCTGAACGTAGATTTTTAAAAATAATTCCATCACTTCGATTGCTGACGGCCCCCATATTGTGATGACATTACTGTGGCGTTTAATGACGTCATTACGTTCAGTGACGTAAACTTTAACGATGGCGTACGTGACTTCCATTACAACCAGTGCATATCAAACACGTGAGAATTTTCGACTTTTATCTTACCCTGGGTGGGATCACCTGGATAGGATAAGAATTTCTTTCCCAGGGTAAAATCCTTCTACCCCAGGGTAAAATTCAGGATTTCCTCTTCTGGTGTGCAAGAATGTTGTTTCGACCACGCTGCGACGTCATGTAATGTGAAGCCATCTTTTCTCTGATTAACAGTTTCAAAAATTACTTTCAATTTTAGAAGAGCGAACAGAGAGAAGATGAACTTTATAAACAGAAACTGAAAGCCGTGCAGCTGGCAGACAAACGTGACACACCAGTCCTTGCACGTCTAGAGAAACAGACATCTCGCTTCAGTAACAACACCACACGCTTACAGGTTATCAAAGAGAAAGTTAGTGATAAAACTAAAACAAAGATATCACATATAGATACAGTAGAAAACCTTACTAAGGACCGAATGGCAACTCTAGCCAGAAACCTGCTGAAAGACAAAGGCATCGGACGCGTCTTCCGAAGAAACCCAAATAAAATTGAGATCACACAGCCTGTTGTTACTGAGGGTTATCCAGCTTGGGGACATGACTGTAAATCAGAACTTGTGATACTGGTTCCTATAAAGTCCATTCGTTATCAGAAATTTCGCTTTACTGTTCCCCAGGCTGGATATCTAGAGGTTGAGTTACCTGCGAAGAATCCAAAGACTCGTGGAAGTGATGTCTATGCACCGTTAAGAGCAGACGACAATACTCATCTCTCCGCCTCCAAACTCAACAAAGCTCTTGTAGAAATCTTTGTAGAAGGTTTAGCGAGTGTTAAATTTGGAGCCAATGATCTGATACCAATGGTGAACTTTGATTATCTAAATGATACCGTCGAGCTGGTTTACACAAAACATCTGCGGATACCACTGATTCCCGCTATTTATCTCTCCAGCGACGACCCTTTGTATGTCACACGTGCAAATGTTCCAGATCTAGACCCCACTTCCGATGTCTTATTTCGAGCCTGCTTTCTCCCGGAGGAGGAGCGAATACTTCAGAAGATATCGTCCACGGATATCGGTCACAGACTTGACGCCCTGCGTGTTATACACACGTTGTGCAAGCAAGACTGGCGGTTACAAGCTATATCGGTCTATCAACTCAAAAACGTTCTGATGCATGATATGGACTTCGAAATAGATCACTCACCGCGGTGGCAGAGAGTAACGAGAGACGTATGTGTGCAATCTATTTTGAAGAGATTGTTGTACTTTGTGAAAAAGAAAAATCTACCGCACTTCTTTATGAGTGATTTAAACTTGTTTAAAAGTATACCGGAAAAATACTTGTCATATATGAAGACGCCCTTGGAGAGACTTGTCAGTAATGAAACACAGTTGTTAAGAGACTTAAAGAGAGCTTCCAGAGATTATGAAAGCAGTGAGACAAGTTCTAGTAGTGAAGAGGACTGGTGGTGATACTTCGTTATGAATGAATCTTGTTACGATCAATCTCGTTAAAGGGAAATAACTTTGATATGAAAACTGTTGTCTTTCTCCTTACTGGTGGCTCCTCTTAAAGGAAAGAATTTGCTCCCACGGGGAGCAAATTCTTTCCTTTAAAAGTAGTCACCATTTTGAACAGTTTAAATACTAGAGAGGAAAATTCCAGTCTTCAAAAGTTAGCTCCCTTCGCAAAATAGCTATAAATTTCCCTCTATCTCGCCAGGAGTTTTTACTGCTTGCTATCTATGGCCTGTGATGGCTGACTAATAGTAATACCCAACAATGCTTTTCTAACCCTGAACACAATGCTACTCTGAAGATATGAAACTTCTGGTTGAACTTGATGCTAATCGCAGACATACGCACAGTATTTGCAATCCTAAAGAACTGAGCTTCAACGTGAGGAAACGTACTTTCTGACAGTATGCCCAACGAAGACTCAAATCAGTCTGCGCATGCGCACAGTCTGAAAAGAGTCTTCATTGTCCGCATGAAGAAACTTTGCATCCTTGGCTATCCAAACTTCGCCTAGTGAAGTCCGAAGATATGTCTTCTGACGTTACGGCTCAGATTATTAACGTAGCAGTGACTGTTAACCCTTGTCATGCTGAATAAATTAAAATGCCACGCCCACTTCCAATTTCCAGCCAATCAGATTACTTGATCCTGGTTTTTGTTAGAAATTCACATATTTAATGACAAACAGTGCAGATCCAGATCAGTTGGCTTCTTCAGAAGCCAACTGATCTGGATCTGCACTGTTTGCTAAGACAGGACATGTCGTGTTCAGCAAGAGAAGGGCTAAAATGTTTTTTACCTCCTTCTGTAAAGCAGTCTACTCTTCAAGGGAAGAATTTGATCAGATTTTGGTATAGAGCATCACGGATGGAAGATCTACCAGCTTGTTCTAATGGGAGTTCTAGGTTAACTTTTGACCTTCTTTCGGCATGGTTAAATTTGCTTCCCTATATATATGGAAAACTGTTGGATGCTGATTCCCCCACTCCACCCCTTTCCCCCCCCCCCCCCCCCCCCCCAACTCCGATGTTTTCTGCCTTGGCCCCTGGACTACCATTTAGTATCCAACGTGCTAAGGCGAACAAAACAGAAGCCTTTTGGCTATGCAGCCTCACTGTATAGTGCCTTTTTTTTCTTTAAATAAAATATGTAAAGTTTGTCCTTGGAACCGAAGAACACAAAAGACCGAAAATCGGGGTCTTGGTTTTATTGAGACTCTTCATATGACCGCACCATATTTTGAAAGGCTGCATCTGCCATGTCGGACCCGCTTAAGCATAATTAGATTTTCTTTGATACTAGAGTGGGCTCAATATTCCGTAGGAAATTAGATAAAAATGAAAACTGCTCTATGATGAAGTGCGGGAAGCCTTATACGCCGCCTGATGACACTTAACCCATTAACGACTGAATGAACTCTCCCACACTATCACTATATATTGGAAGAGCCCATTTTTGATTTTTGGTATATCTGGCTATATGATGTAAATATTCCTAAAGAAAAATGGTTGAACTATTTGCAAACAGTGGAGACCCTGATCAGACGCCGCGTTCTGCGGCGTCTGATCTGGGTCTGCACTGTTTGCAAGTTACCCGTTTAGGGGTCTCCAGACTTCAATGGGTTAACACCAGCTACATGTACAGTGAAGTCAAATTAAATCGATAACGGTTGCCCTCCCTTATTACTATCAGCGTGTCTGTTTCAGGGCTTGCTTTATCATCATCTTCCGTATCACTGAGTGTCATACAGACAGTCAAAATTAATTGAGCTGGGGCACAGCATTTTCTACAAGAATTGTATGTGTTTCAGCGAAGACTCTGATCAGCCTGCTCATCCACACAGTCTGATCAGTGTCTTCACAGGTCACTCTGTAAATAGCTAAGAGCAAGCGACTTCACGCGCAAAGCGAAGACTCTGATCGGCATGTACTGTTGCACAGGCCGATCTGAGTCTTCGCTGGGCGCAAATGCAATCTTGTGGGAAATACTGTGTCCCGGCTCTGTTAATGACTTAAGCTTGATCTGTCTCTAAGCAACGCGCGTGCATCAGACAGGAAATAAATATAGAAAGAATCCTGGAATGGCCACAAAAAAGGAGCACAGCATTGCAAAGCTAGCTGGTATGGGTTTATAAGAGCATATACAGTCGAACCTCAATAGCCCGAAGACCGATGACTCGTTTACCATGGCAAATTCGATTTCATTTTTGAGTCCCTACAAAATTCTTCCGATAACTCAAGAAAACAAATATTTAAGGATGTTTTTTTTATTTTATCATGAAATTGTATGTTGTTTGTACTCATTAGTTTAGAGCATATACAGTCGAACCTCAATAGCTCGAAGACCGATGACTCGTTTACCATGGCAAATTCGATTTCATTTTTGAGTCCCTACAAAATTCTTCCGATAACTCAAGAAAACAAATATTTAAGGATGTTTTCTTATTTTATCATGAAATTGTATGTTTTGTATACTCATTAGTTTAAACATATTTTATTTTTTTCAACACTTTCATGAATACACACAACAAATAACGCATTTTATCGGATTGGAACGAAAGCGATCTGGGCCCAGTTGTTCAAAGCTAACGACGTCGTTAGTTAACGATTCGTTAAAATTTACATCGAGTGATACGCAAATATGCCGAAATTGTTTGCTGAAAAAATGTGAGTAGCTTTTGCAGTGAGAAAGCTACTCACATTTTTTCAGCAAAAATATCAGAATATTGTATATTGAATCCGTTAAAACAGTTAACGAAATGACCCTTAACGAGCTCGTTAAGCTAACGACGCTTTGACAACTGGGCCCTGCTTGTTTGGTTCCTCTCCCTGATTCAAATGTTCTGTATACAGTGTACTCATTATAATCGCCTCATTGAGGCAATTCTAATGAGTACACTCAACATACCATTATTTGTAGAGATCGAAAGGATTTCCCTAAATTATCGCCATTAACTCCTTGAACTGGCGCCAAGATTGACAACCGGAGGCTCGATATCCCACATCTCAAAGATGGTCCCAAAGATGTTCGAGCCATTAAAGTTCGACTGTGCGGGCCCCATAGCCTAGTGGATAGGAGAGTTGACTCTTCATCCATTGGGTTTCTCACCGCTGTGGTTCGAGTCTCGCTCAGGTCACATGTGAGAAAGCAACACTCTGCTTACGGATGGTCAGGTGGTTTTTCCCCGGGTTCTCCGATTTTCGCCCACCTTTGATGAACGGTCGGCTCGATATAAGTGAAATATTCTTGAAAGGGCCGTAAAACCCAAATCAAAAGTTCGACTGTAATACGTCTCCCTTCATCATTTTTTTCAGCAAATAGGTACACCATCTGTACATTTCAACATAATGTGCAGGTGGACCACAGCTAAACAGAGTGGTCAGGAGGAGCACACTTCAACATAATGTGCAGGAAGAGCACACCTAAACATAGTGTGCGGGAGGCGCACACCTAAACATAGTGTGCGGGAGGCGCACACCTAAACATAGTGTGCAGGAGGAGCACACCTCAACATAGTGTGCAAGAGGAGCACACCTAAACATAGTGTGCAGGAGGAGCACAGCCAGAAGCCAGTTGCCAGTATTTACCGTAAAATCTACAGGATTTTTTTACAGTCATCACGAAAACATGCCTATATAATATTGATCCCCTTAAACCCCACTTTTATATAGTAAAACTGGGGTTTACAGGGGTATACATTATTTTTCTTATTTCTGCCCAAAAACATAGATTGTGGGTACTAGTTAGAACCGCCTCGCCGAGGCGGTTCTAACGAGTACCTACAATCTATGTTTTGACCAGAAGTATGAGAAATATTTTTTTTTAATCTGAAAATTTTCAGTTTTTGGAGACGAAATTTTTCTATATATTTGGCGTGTTTTCGTAATGCTTCATGTACCGGTGGTTGTATGGGTGGCGTTTGTTTGTCATTGTTTGTTCCTAATCTCTCCTTCTTTTGGTTCCTTGGGATGGCTTTGCTTCGTGATTGTGGCATTTTGTGAGCATCCACTTGAATAATTGCTCTTTGCTTTCCAGCACACCAAGTTCTTTCCCAGTAAGCATTCTTTATAAATCTATAGCGGGTCGTTATCGGCCTGTCAGCTACCCTGACGGGCCGATAACGGCCCGCTATAGATTTATAAAGAATGCTAGCTGGGTTCTGTGGAAAGGCCTCCTCTAATAGAAAAATGTTGCTCCCACAGGGAAGCCAATTAGTTTCTTTAAAGAGCAGAAAAGCGATCAAACAAAACATAAGATCGATACAATTTCCGCCAGTTATGACAAGAAAGATACTTTTTGTGACTTCCTGTTTGCTTTCCTGGAACCAATTTTTTTCTGAAAAGGGGTCTATTCAAAAGGAAAAACATTGCTCCCAGAGGGGGCAAATTCTCTCCTCATGGAGTAGACCTCCTTTTAAGAAGGATCTTGGTGTCCCGAGAAGCAAACAGGAACACACAAAAGATGACCACCCAGGGAAACCGGATATAGGGATATCGGAGATTGCTAGATTTCGGAGGTAAAAAAATGGTTTCGAGCAGCAACAGGGTATGTACTTATCCTCTTTTAATGATCAAAAAAGTGCGTCTGGAGGATAAGCAACGTAACATATATTTTCTCAGTTGAATAATTTAATATCTGAAAATGGCATTCCAGTATAAACTATCCTCTTATTTATTCAAAATCACGTTTGAAAAGGAAACTTCATTGTTTTTCACCCGAATTTCCTTTTCAATTGTTTATAGCGTTTATCACGTAAAGCATTTCCATTGAGTATGTATGTCTGTTTAATCTAGGACCTTTCTATAAATTGTGCAAGAAGCAGCAGATATGAAATAATTATTAAAGTGGCAGATTCTAACAATTCTTTAGGGTTATTGTCATATTTATTGGTAGCAGGATATCGGAGGTATGATGCACGGATGTCGGAGAACAGATTTAAATTCGTTAACGGGATATCGATAGAAAGAAATTTTGTGTTCTTGTTAAAACGGCTACATCTTTCTGAAACGTGATCTTGCCTGGTTTAATATTTTGAAGACATTACCTGAATCGTCTGGGGTTGCATGTAGCAAGCGAACAAAGCGTTTATTTACTGACTGGAGCAAATAAATGAAGTAATGTGTCATGGATTTATCGAAATATAACATCGATAATCAGCCTACGCGATGAACACCCCGGTAAACACGACTTCTCATAGAAAAAGTGGGGTTTGCAGGGGTATAAATCGTCTTTTTTTTCTTATTTCTGCTCTAAAACTTATATTGAAGGTACTCGTTAGAACCACATCGATCTTAATTCTGCTCTAAAATGTAGGTTGTGGATACTCGTTAGAACCGTCTCGATGGAAAAAAATACGAAAATTATCAGTTTTTTGCAATTTTTAAGACATGAAAATTTCATTAAAATGAATCTGCGTGTTTTCATATTTGTATATCACAATGTGGTGTGCCTTAGGTGGGTTTCCGGGTCTGTACGCAGACTTTTGAAATGGAAGGAGCGGGTGTGTGCATTGTTAGCTATTCATAAAGAGAACACAGATGCAAACAAAATGCCGAATGGGGAGACAAAATTAAGGAATGTAAAATGATTTTATGGTCAAATCTGCATGATTTTAAAATAGTTTACCCGAAAGGGGTACAGGTCTTTTGGTCGGTCAGACACTCAATGGATTTTTCATTTACATTTAGGCTGAAAACTCAAGGTCCGTAGGTTTTGAAATGAGAAGGGTGTGACCGTTTAGAGGTCGTGTGAATGTTCAGAAAATGTCGGTATAGATGTCTACAGAAGCAGTGCAGCAAATGTTTGTGTGGATTTTTGACATTACAACGTCTAAAAAGTGGCGGCACCAATGGGAGCCAGTGAGAACATACTCAAAGTCCTGTCAGTTTCTTATTTTCCTAACGAATTTAATCAAAATGCATCAAAATCTAGGTCTTGAAGTCCATACCTACTAAGCACAGTGGGTTTATATTGCCTTCCACTTAAATCCATTTAAGCCTAGTGGACTCTTTTAGCCCTACATAACTGAATATGTTCATTTATCATCTGAAAGGCATCAAGTCTTTTTTTTATCCCTCTAACAGAAATTGATGTATCTTTAAAGCAAACAGGGAAAGCCCTGATCAGACGCCGCATAATGCGGCGTCTGATCTGGGTCTGCACTGTTTGCACGTGTGCCACCTTCCGGATAAGCAGATTGTTTGACTATTCACTACACCAGCACACATTACAGCAGGTGTAATCAGCTTAATATCTGGGTATCACCATTACTGACAATCTTGATCGGGGTCAACATATTTGATAACATCAAAAAACAACTATGACATTAGGATTTCTTAGACGCAATTTGGCTTTTGCTCCTAGGCTGACAAAACCTGTTGCATACAAAACATTGGTTCGCCCTCAACTTGAGTATGCGTCACCTATTTGGCACCCCGTTATAAAACTCAGATTCAGCAGGTCGAGAAGGTCCAGAGGATGGCTGCTCGATGGACCTTTCGGCGATGGCGGAATAAAAGTAGCGTAGGTGATATGCTTGATTACTTGGAATGGTCATCCCTGGAGGCCCGTCGTGAGCAGTCCTCTTTAATCTTCTTTTATAAGATATACTCTGATATAGTGTCTGTTGACAAAAATAGATACTTGACCCCTGTGACTGGTTCAACTCAAACAAGGGCATCGAAATTAAACAGCACACAGTACCGTTGGAACCAGGCTTATAATAATGCCCTGAAGAATTCTTTCTTTCTTAGAACTATTCCTCAGTTCTTCATAAGACGTTGCCTCTCTGTAGCAGATGCTATGACTGCAGAGGAGTTCAAAACCCCTATGGTATAGACTGGGACTCAGGGGTATGCGTTTAAACAGATTGTAAATAATTCATCGAGTGATGTTTTTTTTTTGCTTGCTAAATTCTAAATTAAGCGACCCACCTAACAGAGATAATGGCCAAATATGACCGACTCAGTATAAGAAAATAGATAAATTATTATAATCAGATATACCAATGTCAGTCCGAGGGTCGAATAAGCACCTATTGTTAACCTTACGAGTTGGGATATTGCTATAAATAATTGTTTAGAGTATGGTATGTCATATATTTACAGTGGTAACGTTACAATTATTATTTCTGATCTGAAGCGTAGGTTATGGCACTCGTTGGCACCGCCTCGGCGTCGCGGTTCTTACGAGTTTCCAAAATCAACATTTCAACAGAAACTTAGATAGTAAAATATCACAACGTTTCACATACAGAACTAAATTTTTTGCAGCGAAAAGCTGTTGTATTGCATATAGGTTCTTAAACGTATTTGCACAGAGGCTTAGCACCATATTGTGCCAGCAGATTTTAATTTATATTACTTTTTTTAGACAGAGCTCACTGAGTGAATTTTCAGTGCCTCCGAAATCCAGCAACAGTCCCTCCGAGATCCACTGTACCATGTGTCAAAGTACTCCGAATTTTCCGTTAAAAACCATTTCGCTAGAACTTGCTTTAAATTTCACCAGGAGGCGTTATTTTTTGTTGATAAATTGAAACAACTATGAAGACAGTCGAAGAAAAGAAAGTCCATCTTTTGGCAACAATAAACCAACATGTTAGTTGCCATGATCGGGCTGGTAGCCGTCGAAAAGGCATATGAAGAGATGAAAACTAGATCATCGCGGTTCAAATGCCGTTTTAACCCCCACAAAGTAGCTGAGACAGAAAATGTTTGCTTTAACATATTCATTATTATGTCTCTAGAACGAGCACCTCAGCTCTTTTATCAAATGATTAAGATATAAGCAAGCAAAAATGGATAATTACATACCCTGTCACTGCAAGAAATCATTTGTTTACCTCCGAGAAATCTAGCAACCTCTGCTATCCCTATATCCGGTTTCCCTGGGTGTTGACGGACACGGCGACAAATCTGCTAAATGTATTAAGACCTCTTAAATAGTTAAGGGACTGGGAACACATGCTTAACACTTCCGCTATTTTACATGGGTGACAACTTTTGTTGCTTTCTGTTTGTTTTCCTATACACCATGTCTTCTTCTGAAAAGAGGTCAACTCTAAAAGAAACAATAAACATCCCTCAGTGACGGAATTTATTCCCAAGGGAAGGCAAACATTTCCGTTTAGAGTAGACTCCATTTCAGAATGGGGACATGACAATGTATGAGGGAGTTGACTCCCGTGAAGGTTTATTCATTTCATTGGGAATTCGTTTTCGCGAATGTCATAGTGAACTAACTCTGAAACGCATTATTTCGCATCTTACTATTAAGTTATTTCCCTTTATCTGAAACGGTGTTCATAATTGACACAAGAAAGGTTAAAAGGACAGTTGCCGATAGTATTGTTTTGTTTTTCCTGGAAAAGGTATAATCTATACTACTAAAAGAACGAATTAGCCTCAAAAACTTGAAAACGGTAAAACGATATTGTTCTTATTGATAAATTTTTAGTTTCCGGAATTTTAATGAGTTTTCCAGTTATTTGTGGGGAAACAGACAATACTTTATTCAAATTCTCCCAAAGTAGCTTCCCGAATTTTACCACCCATGAATAGATTACGTGCACATTGTAAATAAATCAGACGTCATCTAAGCATAGACGGATGCGTATTTATGACTGAACGTTCGGTACTCCCCGTGTGGCGTAAAAGTTAATTAATACATTGCAGTGATGCTTCTGTAAACGGCAAAGGTGTGAACCGAATGAAAGAACAAAGTTTGAGAACGTAATGGCATACGTAATTAAGAATCTTTTTTTTTTTTTTTTTCTCGGGAAAATTCATTTATTTCAAACTGCATAGAAAAATCTACCCAATAAATATTCTAATTTTGGTCAGTTATTACTGCCCTCTGTGGTCAATATAGGTGAATTGTCGTATTAGCAGGCTACGTCGTACTCACTCTTCGAACAATCTCAAACACCGCTGGGTCAGTCCGAACCCAAATTGATCACCATCGGGTACGAGCATTGAGGTGCGACTGTAACTGGACCTAGCCATCACGAAAACATACCTATATAATTTTGACCCCCTTAAACCCCACTTTTATATAGTAAAACTGGGGTATACAGGGGTATACATTATTTTACTTATTTCTGCACAAAAACATAGATTGTGGGTACTCGTTAGAACCGCCTCGGCGAGGCGGTTCTAACGAGTACCCACAATCTATGTTTTGAGCAGAAATACGAAAAATATCAGAATTTTTGTCAGAAAACTACCAGTTTATTTGGTGGTGAAATTTTCAATGTATTTGAATAGGCATGTTTTCGTAATGGGCCACTGCATATATGAGCCGTCACATGACAAAATCATTAAAAAATGACCTGTGTACCACGCGCAGTGACCTGTGTATCTGCCCAGTCTTCACTGTCTGCACATAGAAACCTTGGACCCTTAGCAACCCATCGAGTACGCAGCCAGACTGATGAAACGGTGAATATCCATGTTAACCTGACTCTCCCCTGGGTAGCCAAGTCATTTTGTTGGGTTTGTCATGCGTTGGCTCACATGGTTAAACCGTCTGAAATCAGCAGACCGATTACCAACGAATCTACCGGTGCAGTGGTTAAGTTGCTAGAACGTCCGCCTTGCGTACCGGAGGCTGTGTGCTCGATCCGCTGCCAAGTCATACCAAAGAATTTAAACATGATACGAGGGTCATACAAAACGTTCTGTCACTAATAGGCTTCTTTAGTTTTATCCCAGGTATATTTTATGGTACAATGTATGTTGAATAGCTAACGATACCCGTTTATTTCGAGCAAATTGCTTTCCAACTGACCGAGTTTCAAATTGAAATAGATGCAGTCATATACACTGACCAATTTACTTGTTACAATAAGAAACGACCAAGCAAAGGATGGTCAGGAGTCCACCTTTTACATCACAACGCATCCTCTCATAAGTGTGAGGTTGTTAAGTCTTTTTTGGCTTCTGGAAAGGTGAAAGTTTTAAACCATCCACCTTATTCACCTGACCTGAGTCCCTGTGACTTCTTTTTATTTCCAAAGGCTAAAGAAAATGCTTTCTGGAAATAACTATACGTCTAGAAGTTCTCTTGGCAGCGCTATTTATCAGTGTCTCCACCAAAAGAAGACTATTTATCTGCTTTTCGCGACTTGGTAAAAAGATTACAAAAATGTGCTTCAGTAAAGGGGGAATACTTTGAAGGTTTGTAATAAAAATATGTTTGATAAAACGTAGCAGTGAAGTAATCCGAACCCAGTGACAAAACTGTTTGCAGGACCCTCGTATTCTCGTGCTGTAGCTGCTCTTTCGCTTGGCGATCAGCATTGAGAAAACGGAACTGGTCGGCCTGATATAACGTGACTGTGTGGAATGTTACGTCATGTGTCTGGCGCGGGATATTTTAGTGAGGCAGCACTCTAAAGATGAATATTGAGCTCCCTGTCATATAAAGACATCGCCGCGATATGACTGAAAGATCGTGATGTTGAACACAGATAGAATTAAATAAAAAAATAACCTTCGAACTTTTTTTTTTCAGATTTCAATCTGTTCGATGAATCAAAATTTAATATTATACCCGGGGTCCTTCTCTAGTGTTTTATATGCAAGCCCAGTTTATGACTCAAACGTTGGAATGGAATATAAAATGTCGACTATGATGGCTAGTATTATTATAAATCGTAAAGAAAGAAAGAATAAAAAAAAAAAACACAGCGGGCACGCAACGTTGAAACAACGTCAAATCAACGTCGATGCAACATCATGACGTTGCATCGACGTTGATGCGACATTGTATAAACGTCATATGTCCACTGGGAAAGAAAAGGAAGAAAAGAAATAGTTTGAGAGAAAAAAAAAATGTCTGCTTCGGTGGTCGAACCCGCGACCTTCTACTTAGAAAGCAGACGTGCTAATCATTACGCTACAGAGAATGTTACTTGTTTTATTATTTCCCTTGGCAGTTCTTCGTTGTCTGCACATGCGAGTAAGGTCCTTTATGCGTGTTGAAGCCCTAATATACAACTGAGCCGCTACTTAAGAAATCGTACCTTCTTACACATGCGCCCAACGAAGACTCATGTCAGCCTCTGGCTCCGCACGGTCTGATCAGTCTTCGTTATCCGCATGAAGTTTGCATCCTGGGCTATCCAAAATGCTATAGATTCTGATCTGACTGCGCGAATGCACAAGCTGATCTGAATCAGCGCTTGGCTAACATGTCGAAGATACGTTTTCTTACGGTCACGCGTCACAATTTAGTATGAAACGGGAAGTACAATAGATTTACGTCTTACGGGAGCGTATTTGACCTAAGTGTTTGGGCAGTCAGGCCTGAGAACAAAGTGTAGGTCCAGATCAGCCAAGGCTGCATCCTTTCTTCCATTACGAAAACACACCTATTCAAATATATTGAAAATTTCACCACCAAAACCTGAAAGTTTTCAGATAAAAATTCTGATATTTTTCATATTTCTTCTCAAAACATATATTGTGGGTACACGTTAGAACCGCCTCGCCGAGGCGGTTCTAACGAGTACCCACAATCTATGTTTTTGAGCAGAACTAAGAAAAATAATGTATACCCCTGTAAATCCCAGTTTTACTATATAAAAGTGGGGTTTAAGGGTGTAAAAACTAAACAGGTATGTTTTCGTGATGATGCGGGCAACGAAAACTGAGATCAGAGTGCGTGTACAGTCCACTCTCGTTATCTCGACTCTGCTTATCTCGAATAACCGCTTATCTCGAAGTGAAAATCCTATCCCTGTTTTAATATAGAAATCTAACAACAGATAACAAAATATTGTGGAAAAGTGGAGAAACTGCTCCTAAAGTCCTAAGGAGCAATTTCTCCTCTTTTCCACAATATTTTCAATATATCTCTATCTTCAGGAGTCGAATCATTTGTTAAATGTGGCCGTACGATTTAAAGTTTCCTCAATTCTGCAAATCTGTTACGTCGAGGTACGGATATCTCGAAATATTTCGGAAAGTCCCTTTGACTTCGAGATAACGAGAGACGACTGTACTTGCAGGCTGATTTGAGTCTTCGTTGCACATGTCATAGGGAAGTTTTCTCACATTGTGGCCCTTTTATCGGGAAATATGGGGTTAAACATTGCGTACACTAGTTAACCCACACTAGTTTATGCGTTGCGTTCCATTTGGATAGATATTGTCGGTATCAATCTCTGTCTGAAGAAAGAAGAACAATAAGAGAGGAACTATATTGCAATGGCCAGTAGAAAAAAAAAATACTAATGGGGTTGGTGTGTTGGGCGGGCGGATTAATCCAATTTTTACTCGCGAGAAACCTCACCCTTAATTCTGGTGCAGTTTCAAATTGCAAATATATGATATAAATTCAATATGTGCTACCTATATCCGTGCGTCCAAATTATCATCAAATGCTTCATAGTTGGTACCAACCTTCTTAGAAGTTATCAAACATAACTGGATTAATAAGCATGCATGTGGTTTGCCGGAGAAAATTCTTGTTGAAACCTACCTTTTTCCACCGAGTAACAATCTTTTCGAATTGTTCCGAAAAATCAGTATTGTCAACAATCATTCTGTATTTACAGACTAGGCCGCCAGGTTCCGACAGACCTTCTTGCAGAAGTGTTTTTAAACCAACGTTACATTGGGACATTAATTCAGAATGACAGTAAAAAGGTAAAAACATCTGCAATAAGGGGGGCGGGGTGGTGCTCACAATTAATACCCATAGGTTTACCGACGATTTGTTGGTATAATACAGTTCCAAACCAAATAAAGAAGCAACAAATGAATCGCTTACTGAAGGCAAATTTAATCATTGTCATGCTGAATAGATTAATTGAGGCCACTTCTAATTGTGAGACAATCAGATGGCTTGATCCAAGTTGTTGATACAAATTCACATACTGAATGACAAACAGTGCAGATCCAGATAAGTTGGCTTCTGAAGAATCCAACTGATCTGGAGCTACATTTTTTGCAAAGGCAGGGTATACCCGGGTTTAGCAGATCTTGGATTAAGGTAAAATACAGTGAACCCTCATTACAACGACAACATTTGTTCCCAAAGACGTTGCCATTAAAATGAGTTTGCTGTTGTACAGAATACTTAATGAGCAATTTGACAGGTAAGAAAGGTTGACATGTTAGAAAGGCTTTGTTTTGATCTTATTTCCCCATAGAACATATGTTTTAGATATTTGTTAGAATCGCCTCACTGAGGCGATTCTAACAAATATCCAAAACATATGTTTCTTTAAATTATTTAATACAATATTCTTGCATCATTTGTGACTGATCGTTACCTCTAAGCGAAGGTTTCGTGACAATCAAATTGTCATTATAGCGAATTTTGTCTTTGTATCGAGTGTCGGTATAGAGAAGGTTGTCTGTAATTGTAAGGTACACAGTATGGTTTTATATCCTCGACCGTTTCAACAGTTGTTCTATTCCGTTTGCAGATGATTTGGGCTGTGTCAAGCGACAACGTGCCTTCGTATCATCCTGGCCTTTGCTCTCCATTCATCCAATGGTTCTTATAGTGGATGGGGAAGACTCTGATCAGACTGTGCGGATGCACAGGCTGATCTGGGCCTTCGTTGTCCGTATATATACCCAAAAGACACGTTTTCGCATGACCCATTTGCTATATAAAATCCACGTGGTGTATTTAAATTAGTTTATATCAATGTTTTACCAATATCCAGAACTCCCCGTGTCTGAAAACGTACTTCTGGCCATGCCAGAATTTTTCTTGGTCAACCTGGACTTTGATTGGATAATGGAAACCCCTATTCGTTTTGGTTTTTACTGATTTGGTGTACGAGCCACTTTCCCTTTTATTTTTTGTACTCTCCTGATCCTAGGTTACGTATGTTGTTGTTGTTGTTGTTGTATTAAAATCTGGTGCCACCGAGACGGTGTCAGAGGTCCACGCTGAATGCAGGTTGTCTTCCAGATAACTTCCATTAGAACGTCTGGTACCCCGTGTACTGCGATTACATTACTATATTTGTACAAACAGACAGGAAGCGGTAAATCATGCCTTATAAATTTATAGAATGTATCAGTCCTGTAGCTATATCCAATGCGATTTAAACAGAGCCCAACGTAAACATCTTCCAACGGAATATATTTTACTTCCGGGTACACTTGCAAGATATGTTCGACAAGGTTTATGGATAACACATATCCTAATCCGTCATGGTAACCCGGTAAAGTTTCATTCGCATAATCTTCATATGATAGGTACCACTTATGGGTAGCGTTCCGATGTGGTTTTATACCAACCCAGAGACGACCCATTGTGAAACTGCCAGTAACACGTCTTAGCTTATCTAATAGTGCTGGAACATTCACATAAACATCATCATCAGTTTTCATTACAAATTTGACTTGTGCACAGTTTTGAACAGCCCATTTGAAACCGTATATAGTTTTTAACGTAAGATTGTAATACGAATCTACAAAGTCGCCTACAATTATGTCATTAAAAAGTCTGCTTTCGCGCTGAACGTATCGAGCTAAAGTTGTGTTGTTCGTTTTTCCAAGTATGAATACATACCGTAGACTCGATGTATTATTCCGCGTGTACGACAACCACGTCCGCCGTAAAGTGGCTCTTCTCGTCACGTGTTCGTATTTTGTCGTGATAATGAAAAGCAGCTGCAGTTCAATATTTTTCTTAAATTCCAAACAAACCAAATCTTTATCATTCATGAATTTGAAGCTTCTGTGATTATGAACACTTGGATTCAATATGTCGCGAGTTTCAGTTTTTCTAAGGATACGTGGCCGCACATGTACACGTGATGGCCTGTTGCGCTGAGCACGTAATGGCCAATAGTCCTGTATATTATAACACACAATGGAGACAATTACCATGTACTTCATCACATATTTCAAAATTTTTAGACAGTAGGACCACTTCCTTGGAAGCATTCTGAAAGAATTTCCTCTTCTCCTGCGGTACTACAGTGAAACCTGTGTAAGAAAGCCACCTTTGAGATTGACTTCAGTGGTTGATGTGGAAAGGTGGCTGTTTTATAAAGATATGTGTCATGTAATTTTGCTAGGTGATTTTGCTAGCAAAATTACATGACATGTACCGCTTTTTTTCACATCAACCACTATTTAAAGTCAGTCTCAAAGGTGGCTCTCTTACACAGGTTTCACTGTATGTCAGTTTAGCCGTGCATTATATGAGTCATGTAAGCATGGCTTCAGCAGGGCCGTCGCGCTCACAATCCCCGCAGAAGGAGCTGTCTTTCAGAGTTATTTTTCTGTCCTTTCAATAAACCTATTACAGCGAAAAAAATATTGATTTATATAAGTTTACATAAAATTCGATTTTCATTTAGATACATCGTAACAGGAGTAAATGTACCTTTGGACATTTGAAAACTTAGAGCAGATGTGTGCAGCCACTCACTTTGATCAAAGTGTTCGTTTGGTACTCTGTAGATTGACAAAGCTCAGACTTCTTCAGGAGTACAGGAAAGAGTATGATAAGATATTGCAAACCCGCAGTCAGCTTTGTTTTCGATGGGCGCACATGTAAAAAAGTTGGTCACTTTGGCGCATTGCGACTTATGTGAGTTTTGCCCCAATTTTTGTCGGGAAAATCATTAATTGTCAAAGGTTACCGTAATTACCGTAAGTATTCGGACAAAATAACCCCTTATGGTATTTGTTCGGATATCGGAACAAGTCCATTTTACTACATGTGTTAATGGTGGACAAGTGGCTAACAGTGTAGACCCAGATCAGACGCCGCTAAACGCGGCGTCTGATCTGGGTGTACACTGTTTGCTCAGGCCTGTCTGGTCGAATATTTAGGGTATATACCGTATGTCTACGCTTTATTAATTTGTACCCTATTGATCGGCATTCATACCTGACGCTTAACGTGCTGGGTACAATTTTCAGCAGACGACTTTTTAAAATATTTTTCTTATTTTTTCCAGAAAATAAAGTTTTGCACTTCCTGCAATTTTTCTCCTTTGGGATATATTTTGCATGAAATGCCAAACTCTATTTTCTGGGAAAATAAGGAAAATGCCACCAATTTGTCGTCTGCTTAATCCGCCCAGAGAATGGTACATTGTAAATGTCATTAAATATGCAGAAGACAAAGGAACAATCTAGTACAAATAATCCAGTTAAACAAACAAGGTCCCAAGTAGGTCTGAATCGCTCGCCTGTATTGACTCCAGTTGAAACGTCAATGACTCGAACACCGATGCATCGTTTGCCATGGCTGATTCGAACCCGGTTTTAGTCCCTACCTCAAGAAAATAAATATTTAGGGATATTTTAGTTTTTTTTTTTCTTAATTCATCATTAACATATATGTTGTGTGTGCTCAATAAAATCTGATCGGAATGATTCTAACAAATGCACTCAACATACAATTGATAAAAGATCGGAAAGACCTTTCTAAATTATCCCCATACCTGGCACACAGTGGCTTAAACTACCCATTTCTAGAGCATCACGAAAACATACCTATAATATTTTGACCCCCTTAAACCCCACTTTTATATAGTAAAACTGGGGTTTACAGGGGTATACATTATTTTTCTTATTTCTGCTCAAAAACATAGATTGTGGTACTCGTTAGAACCGCCTCGGCGAGGCGGTTCTAACGAGTACCCACAATCTATGTTTTGAGCAGAAATATGAAAAATATCAGAGTTTTTTATCTGAAAATTTTCAATTTTTGGAGGTGAAATTTTCTGTATATTTGAATAGGCGTGTTTTCGTAAATGCAAAGTTTCATTGTCCAAAAAAATGTTCGAACCTTTGAAGTTCGACATAAATGAAGTTACACAGGAACGGCCACATGGGCCACATCTTAAAATCAGAATACATATTCTGACTATTTTTCATAAAAAAAAAAAAAAATAATAATAAATAAATAAAATAAAATGACAAACATCACGAAAACATGCCTATATAATTTTGACCTCCTTAAACCCCATTTTTATATAGCAAAACTGGGGTTTACAGGGGTAAACATTATTTTTCTTATTTCTGCTCAAAACATAGATTGTGTGTACTCGTTAGAACCGCTTCGATGAGGCGGTTCTAACGAGTACCCACAATCTATGTTTTGAGCAGAAATAAGAAAAATATCAGAATTTTTTATCTGAAAAGTTTCATTTATTTGGTGGTAAAATATTCTATATATTTGAATAGGCGTGTTTTCGTAATGGGAAACGAAGATACTGTGCTGCAAACTACATGGTTAGTGGTTAACCCGTTTACGTCAACTGGATTGGTCTGTTTCCAATAGTAGGGTGTCTGGGTAGTTTTTATTATTGCTTTGCTTGATAGAAATTCCTGTATCTAATGCAAACAGCGTAGATCCTGATTAGACGCCGTTGTGTTTGCTCGAAACAGAGATTGTGAGTACTCGTTAGAAACGCATTATCGAGGCGGTTCTAACGGATACCCACAATCTATGTTTTACAGCAGAAATAAGAAAAATAATGTATACCCCTGCAAACCCCATTTTGTATATATAAAAGTGGGATTTGAGCCGATCAAAATTACGTAGACAGGTTTTCGTGATGTGTTTTTACTAAATTTATGGTACACTGTACATTCCAAGTTTATTACGAATATAAAAAAGTCAATGTTGAATAGCTAGAGAATTTCTGCCAAAAAAGATAAGATGGATTACTGAGATATATATACAGTCGACTCTCGTTATCTCGACCTCGCTTATCTCGAATAACCGCTTATCTCGAATTGAAAATCTAGTCCCTGTTTTAACAGGGGAATCCAACAACAGGTAATAAAATATTGTGGAAAAGAGGAGAAATTGCTCCTAAGGTCCTAAGGAGCAATTTCTCCTCTTTCCCACAATATTTTCAATATATTTCTATCTTCAGGAGTCAAATTACATTTTCATTTGTTAAATGTGGTTGTTCGATTTATTGTTTTCCTCGCTTCTGCAACTCTGATATTTCGCGGTACGGATATCTCGAAGTGTTTCAGAGCGTCCCTTGGAATTCGAGATAACGAGAGTCGACTGTATTCCAGGTGATGCAAACCATGGGACTTTACCATCAACAGTCGAACTCCAATAGCTCGAATACATTACGAAAACACGCCTTTTCAAATATATTGAAAATTTCACCACCAAAAATTGAACGTTTTCAGATAAAAAATCTTTTCATCTTTCTACTCAAAATATAAATTGTGGGTACTCGTTTGAACACCCCTGTAAACCCCAGGTTTACTATATAAAAGTGGGGTTTAAGGGGGGCAAAATTATATAGGTATGTTTTCGTGATGATCTTTGGAACATGGAGATTTGTTAAAACGGTAGTTCGGGCCACTATGGTTTAATCATAACGCCAGGTCAAAGAGCAAATGAGAAATTACAACGTAGGTACGTCTTGTTGAGATTATTCATTACAATTCTAATGTGTGCACACAACATACATGTTCATGATGAAATAAGAAAATTTCCCCAAAATATCGCTAACATAACGAAAACATGCCTATATAATTTATAAAGTAAAACTGAGGTTACATGTAACATGGGTATAGATTAGCTTTCTTATTTCTGCTCAAAAACATAGATTGTGGGTACTCGTTAGAACCGCCTCGCCGAGGCTATTCTAATGGGTACCCAAAATCTATGTTTTGAGCAGAAATATGAAACAATATCAGAATTTTTTATCTGAAAATTTTCAGTTTTTGGATGTGATATTTTCCATATATTTGAATGGGCGTGTTTTCGTAATGAGATTTGTTTTCTTGAGCTATCAGAAGAATGTTCTCGTTTTCTGGTGGCAAAAAAACCCAAAAAAAAAACAACAAAAAAAAAACACGAATCAGTCACGGTTAACGAGCCACTGAAACGGGGAATTTGCTACATAAAAATACGCTGTTTATTTTTTTATTATCATCACGAAAACACGCCTATATAATTTTGACCCCCTTATACCCCACTTTTATATAGTTAAACTGGGGTTACAGGGGTATATATTATTTTTTTTCTTAGTTTGCTAAATAACATAGATTGTGGGTATTCGTTAGAACCGCCTCGCTGAGGCGGTTCTAACGAGTACCCACAATCTATGTTGTGAGCAGAAATATGAAAAATATCAGAATTTTTTATCTAAAAAATTTCTTTTGGGGTTGTAAAATTTTCAATATATTTGAATAGGCGTGCTTTCATAATGTATTTTTATCCATTACATCATATAAAAAGAAGAAAATTTTAGGGCGGAATTAAAGCAAAAATAATATGGAGATACGCAGAATATACTACAGGTACCTACTTCCTGTTATAAAGTAAAAGCTACCACGAGACTCTACCATCCTGCAGATAATTATCATTTCGAAAACACGCTTATTCAAATATGTAGAAAATTTCATCTCCAAACACTGAAAATTTTCACATAAAAAAACTGATGTTTTTCATATTTCTGCTCAAAATATAGATTGTGGGTACTTGTTAGAACCGCCTCAGCGAGGCGGTTCTAACAAGTACCCACAATCTATGTTTTGAGCAGAAATAAGAATAACAATGTATACCTCTGTAAACCCCAGTGGGACTTTAGGGGATCAAAATTATATAATTATATAGGTATGTTTTCGTGATGATAAAATCAAAGCTTGAGGGTCATTCAAAAATCTTTACTGCCAGGCAAGGCAGAAACAGAGGAAATAGTGGTTATATACCTGGGACTTTCGTTCACTGTACTCTTTCATTGACTCAAGGCTGGTACATGTAATATGGTAACTATGGCCTTTCCTGTCTAACTTTATATTGCTTGTGAACAAAATGATATCTACATGTACGAGGAACGATCAAGAAGTTCTCGGCCCGATATACTTAGAAAGAATAAATTGAAATGAAACCCCAATCAGATGATAATCGTATCTTATTGAACATCTTTTGGTAGAAAGATTAAAATTTCAAATCTACGAGGGTGAGTCAATAAGTAACCAGCCTAACTTATTTCCGGTTGAGATCCACCTCTTCTTTTTCGATGTAATTGCCCTCTAGTGTGATGCACTTAGACCAACGGTGTTTAAGTGCCATCAGCCCAGAACTGAAAAAGTCAGGGTCCTTTCCATTGACCCACTCCTCAACTGCCGTCACGACTTCTTCATCAGACCGGAAATGAAGTCCACGGATATCCTTTTTCAAGTTTGGGAATAGGAAGAAGTCGCTAGGAGCTAGGTCAGGCGAATAGGCAGGATATGGTATTAATTCAAACCCGTTTCGCTCTACAGCATCCATTGCAACTTTGCAAGTGTGGACTCTTGCGTTGTCCTTAAGAGAGTTTACCTCGGCGTTTTTCACGGATGGCGGTTCTCAGCTGGTCTAACAAGTTTGCATAGTACAGTCCAGTTATTGTACTCCTCTTGGGTAAAAAGTCCAACATAAAATAACGCCTTTTGCATCCCAAAATACTGTGGCCATCACCTTGCCAGCAGACGGTTGCGTCTTGAACTTCTTTGGCCTCGGGGACCCAGGCCCTACTCTCTGACGACTCTGAGCTTTATTCTCTAGCTCATAATAATGAACCCAAGTCTCATCTACAGTCACCAGACGCAAAAGAAAATCATCTTTTGACCTAAAACGCTTCAACAAGGCGCTGCATACTGATGCTCTGGTTGCCATTTGCTCATCGCTAAGGGATTTGGGGACCCAACGGGCTGTTAGCTTGCGCATACCTAAACGATCATGTAAGATTGTTGAAACGCAAACATGTGAAATGCCTAATGCCTGCGCTATTTCTTCCACCTGAATTTGCCTATCAGAGTATACCAGATCCCGAAATTTCCTACACATTTCTTCGTCGGTGGCATCCAGTGGGCGTCCAGACCTGGCTTCATCTTCTAAAGACGTTCTTCCGCGTTTGAATTCCCCTACCCAGAATTTAACCTGAGTATAAGATGGTGCAGAAGACCCATAAACATCGGCTAACTCGCCGTGTATTTCCTTGCCTGTTTTACCTTTTAAATACAAGTACCGAATTACAGCACGGTACTCAACTTTAGATGAAAAGCATGCCTTTGTATCACTAGCCATGTTTGACATTCAATATCTTATTAAAGAATGACTCGATACGTGTGCAATTTTGTACCCATGTATAAAACATATATTGAAACAAAGCATGAAAATCGTGACCGTCTCGATCAATCGAAAATGGGATAGGCTGGTTACTTATTGACTCACCCTCGTATTGATTTCAGCAGGAATTAGATGCAAGCAGGGAAAGAGTGTGTTAAACTGAGAAAATAGACAAAGTTGAAGTTAAAGCAATAATAGAGTACTTCTGTAAGAAGGACATGTCTCCGAGGGAAATTCATTACGACACGTAGCTTTGTTGAACCGTAAATTTCACACTTCGTAAATTTCACACCGTGAAGAATTGGTACCAATTCCTCACTGCGCGTGAAGAATTGGTACCAATACGTCACGGATTTCATACCAATATTTCTCACGTGTGAGAGAAATACGCATGTAGTCAAATTTCATGTAGCAATCATGCATATTCCTCACATTGATAAAATACCCCCAAAAGCTGCTGCATTTTGCATTCGATTCAAATTCTTCACACGCATACCATAATTTTATAAACATGGAAGGAAATTCCCATGTTTTACTGTTGGAACTTCTGGGACAAGAGTTAGAATGCTTAAGATGAGCCGAGTCGCGAGAAAACCTTCCCACGGTGTTTCCGACTAGACCCGCCAGCCTGTGTAACTATAAAAGCAAGTCTTAGCAAGAGCTAATTTTTCTGCTAATATTTATTTATAATTATGTGGTTTCTGTTCGGAGGGGTTTCCTCTTCCACTTGGTGCTTGTGATAGGCTGCGTTGTTTTATTGTGACACTCCCTGGACCTTCCATATAATTATTTTTAACTTCTGATTTAGAAACTTGGTATATTCTTCAATCAATGCAACGAAAAACAAATGCGCTGAATCTTCTGAGTGGTTACGGAGCTATTCTGCGCATTTGCTATTTTTTATTTATTTATTTATTTTTGCTTTGTTTGTTTGTTTGATTTAGTGTTTGACGTCTACGATCAACAGCTAAGGTTATTGACGGTCAGTTGATCTAACCACATTGTTCCTGGACAAGCCTCCCGGAGGCAGTTAACCAGTACTTAGTGAAAATTCTTTCTCCATCAGCTGACAACTGCTTTACTGGAATCAGTGGAAGAGGATGATTGGTCGTAGCAATATTTTCATGACCAAATCACGAAACAATGTGCCGGACGGGTCGATCTAGGGACTCCCGGCAACAAGTAATTGTAGACGGCCTCTCTACCGCGACCGGCTTTTTTTTTCTTCAAAGTTTGATAAACCTTTCGAGGGGTCTCGCTTTGTTGTATATATGAATCATGTCCCTGGGAACCATGTCATTTTGACCTGGGTCTTCTCAGTGTCACAAAATCGTATCCGCTCTGTCACACCAAAAATATGAAGAAAAGCACTAAAAAATTATGAACTTGAACAATCGTGAAACTTCATAAAAATATTTCTAGATGCTTGATTTATTGAACATTTAATAGTTTTTGTGATGCTTAGGGACCTTCTAGGTCACAGTGTGACGAATACTTACCAATTCTTTACACGTCAGAAATTTTCAACGAATTCTTCACATGTGTGAGGAATTGGTACCAATTCTTCACATGTGTGAGGAATTGGTACCAATTCTTGACACTCGAGAAAAAGTCGCACCAAGTCTTCACAGGTGTGACGAATACTTACCAATTCTTCACACGTCAGAAATTATCAACATGAGAAATTTGAGCACAAATTTTAGACCCCAAAATTTATCGAAACAGACCATACGTAAATTTCACATTTGGCAAATGTGACATATTGATACCAATTCTTCTTATGGGTGTGAAATTTACGAAATGAGAAATATACGGTTCAACATAGCTTCGAGGTCCTTCATCATCCCCCAAATTCTCCAGATTTAGCCCCTTCGGACTTTTATCTGTTTCAAAATCTGAAAACTAACTTTCGTAGTAGGGACTTTGGAAGCAATTGAGGCGTCTTAGATGCTGTTGATGAATACTTTGGGGACCAGGAAAAAAGTTTCTATTTTGAAGGGATAAGCAAACCGGAACAGCGTTGGAGAAAGTGCATCGCGGAAAAGGGAGATTATATTGAGAAATAATGGCACAAGTCCGGCTCTAGATCATTTCCAAAGTACAGAGGCCGACAACGCTTAGATCGTCCCTCGTAAGAAAGGTCTTGTCTGTTCTTATTTGCTTATAGAACATAGATTTTGGATATTTGTTAGAATCGCCTAAGTGTAAAGATTCTAGCAAATATCCAAAACACATGATCTTGAAATATTAAATACAATATTCTTGCATATACATGTATCTGATTTACTGTCACCTCTTTAGGAAAAGTTTTATATCCCTAAAATTATTATTATTTCGAATTTTCTCGTTGTATCATAATGATTTTACTTAAAATGCCGAAATTGAAGATAAAAAATTTGAAACCAATTTGGTCATGCATTTACTGTGCTTTCGACATCTCTCTGAAAGACATTGTTTTCGCTTGGCATTTTATTCTAAATGAAAACATTGATTTCTGATTGACAATGTCTTGTCAGGAAACATTTGGGTTTTTTTTCTGTGTCTCTGCTTTGTTTTCAAATATTAACAGTAAAATTAATTTTATTGCAAAAAAAAAAAAAAAAAAAAAATGGGTCCGACCCGACCTATGTAATTTCTATGATACTTCGAATTTTTTTTTTAAAAAAAGTATTACTAGAAATATTATTCGCTTTTCATTATAGATTTTAAAATTACTATTGATCCAAAACAATAATGTGAATCATTAAGGAAACACGTCTATTCAAATATACTGAAAATTTCACCACCAAAAACTGAAAGTTTTCAGATAAAAATTCTGATATTTTCACATTTATGTTCAAAACATAGATTGTGAGTACTTGTTAGAACCGCCTCGACGAGTTTTTGAGCAGATACAAGAACAATAATGAATACCCTGTAAACCTCAGTTTTACTATATAGGAGTGGGATATAAAGGGGGCCAAAATTATATAGGTATGTTTTCGTGATGATTTCAGAAATTTTGAACAAGTGGAACATGCAAACAACCTACCCACTGTACTGATTTTCGCATAAGTTACAGCCATTTTTACTATGGGAAAAATGTAAATTTTCGTGTTTTTTTTTTTTGTTTTTTTTTTTTTTGTAAAACCACTGAATAGAAGACAACTTCTGGTGTATAGGTTGTTATGGCAGAAGGTTTTGCATTGAATCATAAAAAAAATTGCGAAGTTACTTATTATGAGAGAAATGCCCATCAGAAACCGAAAGCAGAGTAAGTGTCTTTTTTTATGAATTTTAATAAATAGATAATAATAATAATAATAATAATAATAATAATAATAATAATAATAATAATAATAATAATAATTATAACTAAAAAAAAAAACAAAAAAAAAAAAACAAAAAAACAAGGAAATGAAGGTCCATTAACATTACGAAAACATGCCTACTTAGTTTAGACCCCCTTAAACCCCACTTTTATATAGTAAAACTGGGGTTTACAGGGGTATACATTAGTTTTCTTATTTCTGCTCAAAAATAGATTGTTGGTACTCGTTAGAGGCGGTTCTGACGAGTACCCACAATGTATGTTTTTGAGCAGAAATATGAAAAATATCAGAATTTTTTTATCTGAAAAATTTCATTTTTTTGGTGGTAACATTTTCAGTATATTCGAATATTCATGTTTTCGTAATGTATTTCCGCAAAATGTACTACGAAACATTTTTCCCATTGTTTAACCTTTAAATGAACATATGCTGACCGAAACAAGAAACATATCAACATGGCAAAACATTACGAAAACATGCCAATTCAAATATATTTAAAATTTCCCCACCAAAAACTGAAAGTTTTCAGATAAAAATTCTGATATTTTCACATTTCTGCTCAAAACAGCAGATATAAGAAAAATAATGTATACCCCTGTGAACCCCAGTTTTACTACATAAAAGGGGATCAAAATTATAAAAGTATGTTTTCGTGATGATTTCAGAAAATTTGGACAAGTGGAACTTGCATGCGAACTACTCATCGTACTGAACTTTGCATAATTAACAGACAATTTTACTATGGGAAAAAATGTAAAATTTCGTGTTTCTTTTTTTTTTTTTTTTCTGGATTGGGGGGAGGGGGGTGGGGGGGGGGTGGGGGGCGGGGGGGGGGGGGTGGAGGAGGGGTAACCACTGAATAGAATAAAACTTTTGGCGCATAGATTGTTATAGTAGACGATTCTGCATTGAGTCATGACAAAAATTTGCGAATTTACTTCTTATGGAAGAGTGCCCACCAGAAACTGACATTATGAAAGATGTCGACAGCAGAGTAGGTGTCATTTTATGAATTTTAATAAACATATATGTATAAAAAGATAACAGGAAATGATGATCCATTATCCTCCAAATATTTCCGCAATATATAAAATATACTTCTAAACATTTTTTCCCACGGTTAAACGTTGAATTGAACGCATACTGACCGAAACAAGAAACGCAACAAAACAACATGGCAAAACATTACGAAAACATGCCTATTCAAATATACTGAAAATTTTACAACTAAAAAATGAAAATTTTCAGATAAAAGAAAAGAAAAGAAAACAAAACAAAACAAAAAAACAAAAAAAAAAAAAACAAAAAAAAAAAAAAAAAAAAATCTCTGATATTTTTCGTATTTCTGCACAAAACATAGATTTTGAGTACTGGTTAGAACCGCCTCAACGAGGCGGTTCTAACGAGTGTCCACAATCTATGTTTTGAGCAGAAATAAGAAAAAATAATGTATACCCCTGCAAACCCCAGTTTTATTATATGAAAGCGGGGTCTAAGGGGGTCAAAATTATATAAACACGTTTTCATGATGGAAACGACGACTTAACTGTATTTCCCGAAATGCAGACACTGTACCTTTGGACAATCGCGCAGCCTGATTAGAATCTTCACTGGCCTCATTTCGGATAGCAAAGAATGCAGTTTCTTCATGCGGTCAACGAAGACTCTGATCAGATTACACGGATGCGCATGCTGATTTGATTATCTTTGAACGCACATGCCAGAAGGTACACTGCACGCCATTACGAAAACACGCCTATTTAAATATATAGAAAATTTCATTTCCAAAAACTGAAAATTTTCAGATAAAAAACTCTTATAATTGTCATATTTGTGCTCAAATCATAGATTGTGGGTACTCGTTAGAACCGCCTCAGCGAGGCGGTTCTAACGAGTACCCACAATCTATGCTTTTAGCAGAAATAAGAAAAATAATGTATACCCCTGTAAATCCCAGTTTAACTATATAAAAGTGGGGTTTAAGGGGGTCAAAATTATATAGACATATTTTCGTGATGCGTTTTCGCGTATAGGGTCTTATGATTGTAAACCGACAAGTAAATCAACAACTGGGGTATATTTGATTTGTTTAATCCTGAAAATGAACTATGCATGCAAGAAATTGTAGATCAAAACATATATGTGAACTTATATTGCAACAAAATTTCAGGTACTAATCAAAACTTACCGCGCTGTAGGCAGATTCAGTAGACGACAAACTGATGATATTTTTGTTTTTCTAACTTTTTCTTAGCAAATAGGAGCTGGCATTTTATGCAAATAAAATTGTCGGGAAACAATTTGCATGAAATGTCAAATCCTTTTTGTTTTAGGAAAAGTAAGAAAAGATTTCAAAATGTCGTCTGGAGAAATTTTACCCAACAAGCAAAGTGTTAATCTTACTTTTCTTTCAAGGTGATAAGTGTTGCATTTCTTTTTTGTGCCTGTATACAAATGCACCAGCGCGCTCATAAATCAAACCATTATCACTGTCTGGGCTATTTTAGCAGCCGACAAATTGGTGAAATGTTTTTATTTTTTATTTATTTTTTTTTTTTCAGAGAACAGAATTTGACATTTCATGCTGTCTTCAAAGTAGACGATTTGCATGAAATCTCGTCTGGGGGGTGGGGGAGTGGGCGGAAACAGGAAAAAATATTACAATTTGTCGTCGAGCGAGGATTTTACCCAGAGTGCGAAGCGCTAATTAACTTTTCAAACTCTGCATGCATAATCATGTGAGTATGGCAGATGGTGACTCATGGGGTTACCCAGCAACTGACAAGTATTTTTGTTAGTTTCGATTCCGCCCTTTCAGTCATGCGGAAATGACAACCATGCGTGCAACTTTCGAAGCTCGATTTTTAGGCTTGTTTTCATCACAGCTATTCTCCAATACACTTCAACGCTTGTTATCTTGCGTAACTTTCAGGAGACGACATTTTGAAATATTTTCTTGCTTTTCTCTGATAATAGACTGACATGCTCTCTGAGGATATGCTATGCAAATTGTTTCTAAAACATACCGGGGCGGACTGGGCTCAATAGCCCTTATCAAAACGTATATAAAATTGACCATAGCAATCACAAGGTTGCTTGTGAATGACTCACAAGGTTGCTTCTGAATGAACTATACTCACGTGTAGGTGATCTAACAAGATGCTCACGGGCCACGATTCGCTCACCTGATAAAAACAACTATTGCATATCTGCAAATACCATGCAACTTAATTCTTCCCATTACGAAAGCATGCCTATTCAAACATACTGCAAATTTTATCACCAAAAAATGAAAATTTTCAGATGAAAAATTCTGATAATTTTCATGTTTCTGCTCAAAACATAGATTGTCGGTACTCGTTAGAACCGCCTCGAAGAGGCGGTTCTAACGAGTACCCACAATCTATGTTTTGATCAGAAATAAGAAAAATAATGTATACCCCTGTAAACCCCAGTTTTACTATATAAAAGTGGGGTTTAAGGGGGTCAAAATTATATAGGTATGTTTTCGTGATGCTGTATTGCCACAGCCACTAGGACACGAATTAAACCATACCGTAAAAAAGTCAACGGTCATCCTAGTATCATCATTTGAACAAACTGAGTAGACTTTGAGTCCCAAATGCTGTATACCAAGATTCAGCCTCAAAACTTTCTTAGTTCTGGAGAAGAAGAGATTTTTTTCCATATATGGGCATGTCAGCCATCTTGTTCAATGGCGCGGAACCATTTGACCAAATTGTCAACATCCTTTGACAGAAGGCCCTATGTAAAATCTAATGAAAATTGTTCAAGAGGTTTCAAAGAAGAAGACATTTAAAGATGTCGCGATTTTATACATGTATCTAGCCAGATAACCCCAAAAATTTTGACGGTATCTAAACAGTTTTCATTCTTTAATCATACATTTTAAATTTCAGTCATTAGTCTTTAATACATACTGAGAAAATAATTTATCAAAACATTTTCCCCATACAAATATCTGAGGGCGCAAATTTGACTTTGCAGTAAAAAGGTCAAAGGTCAACCCAAAGGACCACTATTTGAACAAACTTGATATACCTTGATTCCCCGATGCTATCTACCATTACGAAAACACGCCTATTCAATGATATAGAAAATTTTACCTCCAAAATCTGATTTTTTTTTAGAATAAAAACCCTGATATGTTTCTTATTTCAGCTCAAAACATATATTGTGGGTACTCGTTAGAACCGCCTTGGCGAGGCGGTTCTAACGAGTACCACAATCTATGTTTTTGAGCAGAAATAAGAAAAATAATGTATACTCCTGTAAACCCCAGTTTTACTATATAAAAGTGGGGTTTAGGGGGTCAAAATTATATAGGTATGTTTTCGTGATGTAAGATTCAGCCTGAAAGCTTTCTTGATTCTGGAGATGATTTTTGTGTGTTTTCATCATATATCGGCATGTCAGCCATCTTGTTCAATGGCGCGGAACTATTCGAACAAATTTTCAATACCTTTTCGAAGAAGGCCCCATGCGAAATCTGATGAATATTGCTTATGCGGTTTCAGAGACGATATTTAAAAAGTACAAAAGTTTGTACATGTATATAACCCAGGGGCAAGGGCAGACAACCCACAGGGGACAAAAGTTTGGTTGTAACTCAAACGTTTTACTACTTTAAACATACATTGCAAATTTCAGTCATTAGTCTTAATACGTTTTGAGAAAATAACTTTTCAACATTTTCCCCATACAAATATAAGGGGGAGCAAATTTGACCTTCTCGTAAAAAGATCAAAGGTCCACCTACGACAATCATTTGAACAAAGTTAGTAGACTTCGAGTCCCCGCTGCTAAGTATGAAGATTCAGTCTCAAAGATTTCTTAGTTCTACAGAACAAGTCTTTTTAGTGCGGAACGGATTGTCAAAACTCTTTCAACAGAAGGCTCCACGTGAAATCTTGTGAAAATTGCTCACGCGGTTTCAGAGAAGATATTTAAAAGTTACACAATTTTATACATGTATATAGCCCAGGGGCAAGGTCAGATAACCCCCAGGGGACAAAATTTTGATTGTAACTAAAGAACGTTACTAGTTTAATCATATTTTGTAAGTTTCAGCCATCAGTCTTTAATACATTTTGAGAAAATGACTTTTCAACATTTTCCACGTATAAATGTATAGGGATGCAAATTTGACCTTGCCATATAAAGATCAAAGGTCATCCTACAGTTATCATTTGAACACACTTGGTAGACCTTGAGTACTCAATTCTATATACCAAGATTTAGCCCCAAAGCTTTCTTGGTTCTGGAGAAGAAGATTTTAAGTGTTTTTATCATATATTGCCATGCCGGCCATCTTGATTAATGGACCTTGACCATTTAAACAAATTTTCATTCCCCTTTAACAGTAGGTTCCACATGAAGTTTGAAGAAAATTGGCCAAGGAGTTTCTCAGAGGAGAAGTCGTTTAGAGGTGTAGACGAAAGACGGATGGACGACGGACGACGGACGGCAAGTGATCATAACAGCTCATTCTGAGCCTTCGGCTCAGGTGAGCTAAAATCATGAAACAGAAAGAACTTAAGAGTGACCATATATGGAAAGGGTTTTGTTTGTTGTACTCTGAGATGTCAGTGCTGATTAGTTCTAAAGACACTATAATGAGATACAAGGAGACGTTGTACGACAGCCACGTAGCGCTTATGGAGCAACATTTTTCCCGTCCATCCGTCCGGTGTCCGTCTGTCTGTCCGTCATACTATCTCCTCCTAAATAACCGGGCGGAATTCAAACAGACTTGCTGCACAACTTTCCCTAATGGTAAGGGTGTGCGAAAGCATCATTATTTTTCAGTCTGTCCATCCGTCTGTCCACCCATCACGCTATCTCCTCCTTAACCACTAGGCGGATTTTTACCAAACTTGCTTCATGACTTCCCCGCGCGGTAAGGGTGTGCGAGAGCTACATTATTTTTCACTTCTCTCTGCTTAGTGGTGAAAGCGTGAGGATTTGCGATGGCGTGCCTTAACTGCACTATCTAGTTAATGACAGATTTCTATCTGTCATTCCTTGCTGGCATCCGCGTTCTCAAGTTGCATCCGGCTTTCACTACCGCTGAAATATGTGTCCGCTCAAAATGTAGTCCGATGCTATTAATATCTTTATAGCGCCGTGCAATATTTAAAGTAGACGACATTCAGAATTCTCCCTTATTTTGCAGAGAAAACCAGACTAAGCATTTTATACGAATTATTTGCCAGCGGATGAATCGCATAAAATTCTCTGATAAATATGAGAAAAAATGAAACTGACATCTGCTACAGTCGTAGTATGCAGTTTACGGGTTAACATATCAAAATACTTGTGTATCAATACGCCTGCGCGGACTAAAGGCGTGGCGCGAGAAACTAGACCTTAAGCTACTGTTACCAGCAATCTAAACACTGTCTAATCAGCTATTACTGTCCAAATTTAATATAGATTCTGAAGATTTTTTATGCTTGATAATAAAAGAAAAAAGGCTGTGCTCATAATCATGCTGCAAAGTGTTTTCTTCGATATTATCTGAGTGCATTAGATAGGTTGTAATGTTGATCTGCGCAATATGTTGTTAGCTATTAATAGAACAGGCGCTGCCTCATGACCGCGTGTCAAAAATTAGCAGATATTTTACCGTAAAACATAATTTGACATTTCATGCAAATTGTCTCAAAAGAGGAATCAATTTGCATGAAATGTCAAATGCTGTCTCCTTGGGAAAATAAAAAAAAATATTTCAAAATATGGTATGATAAAACTTTTACACAGAGCACTTGCCCATTTGTTTGACGTGTGTGAAAAATTCAATACTGTCGCATTAAAGGGACAGGGCTTTAGTCAAACATTACAAGATGTATTCTCGTTGATTTGCTTAACATTAAAATATTTTATCTGCGGCATTTTATTATCAAAGCGCCAAAGGCACTGAAATGACAGATTCTATCAGAAATTCATCAAAAAAATTCTTAGTTTGTATTAAACTTTTACAAGAAGAACGCCTAACAGCATTATGGATGGGTTTATCAGAAAGGTTAACCAAAAGATAAACCTGCCGGACGACGCCTGCCCGGACTTCGCTTTTTTAAAGCACGGATTTTTGAAAACCCGTCCAATAAAAAGGTTTCAAATTTGTTATATAGTGCTATATAGTGCTAAGAAGTTCCACTTGATGTTTTGAAGTTTCAAAAGAAATATTTTATCTCAAAATGTTGCAAAAAGCCAGTTATCACATGCAATATAGAGATGAAATGGTGATAAATTTTCTTCAATAACATAATACACAAGTATGTTGATTATGTTAACCCTTAAACTGCATATTACAACTGTAGCAGATGTCATTTTCTTTTTTTTTCTCTTATTTTATCAGAGAAATTTATGCGATTCATCCGCTGGCAAATAAGTCAAATGAAATGCTTAGTCTGGTTTTCTCTGCAAAATAAGGGAGAAATCTGAATGCGTCGCTTCAAAAATTGCACGGCGCTATAAAGATATTTATAAGTTTATTCATAAATCGGACTACATTTTGAGCGGACACATATTTCAGTGGTACTGAAAGCCCGATGCAGCTTGAAAACCGTATGCCAGCAAGGAATGACAGATGATGAATCTGTCATTAAAAAAGGATGCTTAGGTTTAAAGTGTAACTATTTGTCAGCAAAAAAGGAACGTGTTGAAAATCTCTATTGCTATCTGCAGCGCAACGTTAGCTACTCAAGATACTTCGGTTATTTCCTCTTATTGAATGCTCGATTGTGAAAGTGAAAGTAGACAACAAGTTGGCTTCTTTAAAAAGAACCCAACGAAAGGTCCGCATCTTGTTTTAAATTTGAAGGTTTGTACAGCAAATTTAATGACGCCATTTGCAACCAATTTCTAAGGACAGGTATTAAGTTATTGAAGAATATTTATCACAATTTTAGCTCTATATTGCATGTGATAAGTGGCTTTTTGCAACATTTTGAGACAAAATATTTCTTTTGAAACTTCAAAACATCAAGTGGGACTTCATATATATATAAACATCTGCAAGCATTTGATAACTGAATTTGTAGTACTACATTTTTAAACAAATTTGAAACCTTTTTTATTGGACGGGTTTTCAAAAACCCGTCCTTTAAAATAGCGAACCCCGGCAGGTTTACCCTTTGGTTAACCTTTCTGACATACCCATCCATCATGCCGTTAGGCGTTCTTCTTGTAAAGGTTTTATACAAATTAAGATTTTTTTTTTGATGAATTTCTGATAGAATCTGTCATTTCAGTGCCTTTGGCGCTTTGATTTTATTCTAGGGTTGGCTTAGCTAGCGCTATGACTAAAACGTATCCATTTCACATACATGTAGGATATAGTACGTCGTGGCAAAAAGACAATATTGTGATCTTGTGGCGTCCAAACGACAATGTTGTGATCGTTTGTGCGATTAGCTATACATCTGCTTGGTGATTTGCAAGTAGACAATTAAAATTATTAAAAGCAAAGAGCCCCTTTGTAAACCGGAAAATGTTCTTATATTAAGTACTTTGTTGTTCAAAGTTATTATACTTTTCGTAAGATCTTAAAAAAAAAAAAAGAAGGAAAAAGAAAAACATCAAACCGTTTGCACTTAAAACTGAAACTTAGTCAGCTTTTGTTTTTAATGTTTTGAAAGCTGAACTAATTGAACCGGAACGTCAAAAAAAGTACCTTCTATTCGAACATGTGCACCCAGCCAAGATTCAGATCAGCCTGCGCATTCGCGCAGTCTGCTCAGAATCTTCACTGGGCGCATTTAGGATAGCCAAGGACGCAAAGGTCCTTTAAGTAGATAGTAGACTCTGATCAGACTGCGCACATGTCAGAGGGTACCTTTACTTACGGTCTGGCTCAATTGTTGTATTGTAATTAGTAATGTAAAGGCAGCAATATACAGTCAAGCCTCTCGAACTCGCTTATTTCGAATTACCGCTTATCTCGAAGTGAAAATCTGGTCCCTGTTTTAACATGAAACTATGACAACAGGTAACAAAATAGTGTGGAAAAGAGGAGAAATTGCTCCTCTTTTCCACATTATTTTATATATATATATATATATATTTCTAACTTCAGGAGTCAAATTACACATTCATTTGTTAAACGTGATTGTTCAATTTATTGCTTTCCTCACTTTCTCAACTCTGATATGTCGAGGTACGGATATATCGAAGTATTTCAGTGAGTCCCTTGGAATTCGAGATAACGAGAGTCGACTGTATTTGCATGGGGAGACAGCTCTATACTTTCATGGGGAGACAGCTCTGTAAAAAGTGTGTTGTTCCCGCTGAAAACTTGAAGGGGTTACGCTAAAAGGAAGGAATTTGCTCCATTTGGAGCAGACCTTTTACAGAAGGGAGAGAAGGGACTTATGTGCATGAAACCAGACTGGAAATCACGTTTTCTCCCTTGTAAAATAGCGGAAAATGTATCGTGTATCCAGTCCTCATTTACGTTTTAAACAAGTTAGCAGTATGAGTTGTCAGCATACGTCTAAAAAATGTACCTTCTCACATGCGCCCCAAGCGAAAGTTCAGATCAGCCTACGCATTTGCACAGTCTGATCAGAATCTTCATAGCTACAGATAAGAGGGGATACCCACATAATATTTTTCTTATTTCTCGACGAATACATATGTTGTGGGTACTCATTAGAAGCGCTTCGCCGAGGCGCTTCTAATGAATACCCACAACATATGTTTTTATTGAGAAATAAGAAAGAGATCAGCATTTTTCGGATGAAAAAGCGCCTTATCTGTTGCTATGAATCTTCACCGGACGCATTTTCGATAGCCAAGGCTAGCAATGATGCACGATGACCCTTATCAGACTGCGCAAATGCTTCGTCGGAAGGTACGTTCTCCCACGTTGTGGGTTCATTTGCAAATCGATCCGTAAAGTTTATTTAACAGGATCGATGTAACGAGTCGACAGCTGGGTGAATGCAAACCTGTACATTATCAGACTAAAATCTTGTCTGAAGCCCCGATCTTAATGGGCTGCCAATGCGAACGGCTTTCGCAAGAGAGTTTCCAAAACCTATCGAAACGTTCGCGGGGGAGGGGGGAGGGGGGAGGGGGGTCTATTTCATCGCGTGAGTCGCACTTTACTTGATTTTTTAACATGTTCAAAGTTTTGCGCCACACATTTTCTCACAAAACAGTCACAGAAGCGTAACCGGTGTCTCCTTTCTCATTCTAGTTTGCCTGAGTCAAAAAGTGCGAGGAATGAGAAATACGATCATGGCCGATTTCTCAGTTATCACTCATGATTATCGTGCGAATTGTCGCTATTTTCTCCAACTAGTCATGACATTCGCAGCCCAGTAAGATACAGCCAAACCGCAATAACTCGAACACCGATGGCTCGTTTTCCATGGCTAATTCGAACTCGTTTTTTGAATCCCTACGAAATTCTTCCAATAGCTCAAGAAAACAAATAATTGAGGAAATTTTCTTATTTTATCATGAAATTTTATGTTGTGTGTAGATATTAGAATCACATCATAGATTATTCTAATGCGTACACTCAACATACCATGATGTCTAGAAGATAGAAAAATTCGTAAATTATCGCCATTTGCTCCTGACCTAGCTTTGCCCTCAGTGGCATGAACTACTCATATCTCGAACAAATTTCCCTGCTCCAACAGGCGTTCGAGTTACTGAGGTTCAACTGTTCCAGCTTTACACAGACATTTAACCCATTTATTGACATCTAAGCTGTGCGCATGCTCGATATCTCACAGGCTGTGATATCGAGCATGCGCACAGCGTAGCAGTCAAAACCAAATAATGCCAAGAATCCCATAAAAAAGGCATTAGCAAATAATCAACATGTCAGAAGTTATACATTGATCATAAATTTACTGTAAAAATTCTAATATTGGGACAGACAGATCTGAGCAAGCGGTGTGGACCCGGATCAGACGCTGTAGAATGTTATGTCTGTTTAGGGTCTACAACGTTTGACACTCGTCCAGCAATATTTTAGGCGCATCAACTTGTGGTGGAATAGACCTTTACAAATTATAGGACAAGTATGGTAAGGAGTTAAAGGTGTCACAATATTTAAAGTAAATATTGCATACTAATAGACGTCTTCAGTGAGTCTCGCTTTCAATTTTCTATTAAAAAAATGAAAAAAAGTTCGTATTTTATACCTGATGCAATATCTAGAAATTGTTATGGAATAACTGAAATGTAATACAATTAACAGTGAAACATAATGATGCTAAAGTTATACAATGTTTTAGCTCAGTCAGTATCATGCTAATCATCCTCTCATTTTCATACTTGTATCTATTACATTGTATTTGTTGTTTTATTAATTTGTATTGTATGTATTTTAGAGGGCCTCATGGAAGATTGGCTCTGCCAAATGAGTCACCCTCTTTAAATAAAGCCAACTTACTTACTTACTTACCTTTTCTCACTTTACGCTTGCATGTAGAACATCTTACGTTACGTCTATATATTTTTTATTCATTCTTGCATGTTTCGGTTTCACGTTTAATGTTGAAGCTTATGTCATTGCACTGCGTGAATCTATGGCCGTCTTACCATGAAACATAGTAATGCTATTAATATATATTACATTCCACAGTGCGAGAGCTTCAGGATTTCCACTGTAACAAAATAATGATGCAATACATCGGATGACACAGCGCTATTTTACAATTTTGATAATTCATAATTTCACAAGAAAAGTATGACACCCCCTCGCATTTTTTATGAATTTATGGGTAGATTTTGGTACAGATCAAAATATAACCTTATCCGGCGACCTGAGGGTTCTGGTTCCCAGCTGTGTATTACAAGGTATTTTCCTATTTTCACAATATACAACGTACAGTCAGATCAGACGCCAGCGTCAACACTTTGTCACTCATCCAATAGTTTTTAGACACATTAACAGGAAGGGATATAGACTTGTTTCAACTGGCTGGAAAAGTATGGTAAGACATTAAGGTGTTCAAATACTTAGGGTAAATACGGTAATATTGCTTGTGCATCTGTGCAGTCTGATCAGAATCTTGAACTGGACTATTACTCAGCCCCTTTTCATAACATGCCTATATAATCTTGACCTCCTTAATCCCCACTTTTCTATTGTAAAACTGGGGTTTACAGGGGTATACATTATTTTTCTTATTTCTGCTCAAAAACATAGATTCTGGCCGAGGCGGTTCTAACGAGTACCCACAATCTATGTTTTGAGCAGAGGTATGAAAAATATCAGCGAGTTTTATCTGAAAATTTTCAATTTTTGGAGGTGAAATTTTCTATATATTTGAACAGGCGTGTTTTCGTGATTTGAAGCAACACAGCTTTTAGTTGTTATTGGACTCCATTACGAAAACATGCCTATTCAAATATACTGAAAATTTTACCACCCAAAAAATGAAAAATTTCCAATAAAAATTCTGATATTTTTCATATTTCTGCTCAAAACATGGATTGTGGGTACTCGTTAGAACCGCCTCACCGAGGCGGTTCTAACGAGTACCAACAATCTATGATTTTGAGCAGAAATAAGAAAAATAATGTTTACCCCAGTTTTACTACATAAAAGTGGGGTTTAATGCGTCAACATTATATAGGCATGTTTTCGTGATGCTTTAACCTATTCCCAGCGGGCACATGACGTTAATACAACGTCGCCTCAACGTCGATGCAACGTCATGACGTTGCATCGACGTTGAAGCGACGTTGTATAAACGTCATGTGCCCGCTGGGATTTATACCGAGAGGACTCAGCCATTTTATATCTTCATCAGACAGGTCCTATTCCAATATAAGGGGTGTCTAATTTGTTTCTATTATTACCCTGTTTAATAGAGCTCTATCTGTAATGCAAACAGTGTAAACCCTGATCAGCCACGTTCTGCGATAAGCCCAAGGAAAACTCAAATCAGCATGCACATCTGTACAGTCTGTTCAGAATCTTCGTTGTCCACATGAAGAAACTTTGCATCCCTAGCTATCCAAAATACGCCAGTGAAGATTCTGATCAGACTGCGCGAATGCACAAGCTGGCATTGCGGCTCAAATGTTGATTTCAACAAGTTCGAGTTTAGAAAAAAACAAACAAACTTTTTGCGTATATGTAATAGTATCGCTAGCCATAGACTGGCTCCAGGCTCCAATGACAAAACGTTTGTTTGTTTTTTTTCCTGATAATCCTGTTTGATAATTTACTAAAATAAAACTATTTAAAATAATATCATGATACATGTATAAAGGCTGGTCACTGGCCAGCTTTTATGGTCATGATAGTATTTTGGTTATATTTTAGGGGATTATCAAACAGGTTTATAAGAAAAAAATATTTAGTCACTGGAGACTGGAGCCAGTCTACTCTAGCCATTGTAGATTCTACTCCATTCATTTTTGTAAATAGATCATATTTCTACTACATGAACCCATCCTGGTCGTCTTTATTAGGCACACTTTCAATAATAAAGAACTAGTCAGACAACGTAAGAGCCATCACAAGAAAACATGCCTATATAAATTTGATCCCCTTAAACCCCACTCTTGTATAGTAAAACTGGGGTTTAGCAGTATACATTATTTTTCTTATTTTGCTAACAAAGTAGATTGTGGGTACTCGTTAGAACCGCCTTGCCGAGGCGGTTCTAACAGGTACTCACAATCTATGTTTGCAGAAATATGAAAAATATTTTACCTGAAAATTTTCCTTTTTTTGTTGTAAAAATTTCAATATATTTGAATCGGCGTATTTTCGTAATGAATTCTATCAACGTTATTTTGCGTCTCTTCCGAAAAGGGTTCTTCTCTTAATTAGGGTGGACCCCTTTTCAGAAGGGTATTGATGTGCAGGTAGGTGGAAACAGGGAGTTAATAAAATGTATTCCTTGTAAAAATGGTGTAAAATCTACCAACCAACTCATTACCCTAAATGCGCCAATTTCAACTGCAGCAAATGACAAAAGAAGTCTTGAAATTTCATTGTATCGTCTGTTTGGCGTATTTAATTAAGGCCCATTCATAAAGCTTAAACCATGTTATGCTGAATGAATTAAGATGCCACACTTACTTTTCAGCCAATCAGATTACTTAATCCAGGTTGTTGAAACAAATTTGCATACTTAATGACAAATTGTGCAGATCAAAATCAGTTGGCTTCCTCAAGTTATCTAGATCTACACTGTTTGCAAAGCAAGGGTATATCCGGATTCAGTAGGACCAGGGTTAATATTCAAAATGTCCGGGCGTCGCCTATTCTTCAAAACTCAGAGGCTCAGCTCAGCGGTAACTTTCTTAACACGATATTTTGATCAAATTTGCTTGGTTTGTCAGACTTTGTATATCTAAGAAAAAATATCAGCCTACATTTCGTTCCCGTTTACAAGTCGCCCATGATATGTAGTGATAATATAGGTATGCATAGGTATACATTACTAAGGAAGTTTGTGGTATACTAGACTGTTTCCAGTCGTTTCTGCATTGTTTTTGTCATCCTTTATCACTTCCTGTAGCTGTATTTGTCTCTTTAATTGACCGGCGCGCGAATCGCGCCGGCCTCTTAATATAGCTTTGGATTTTTACATATGGTAGACTATTCCATTAGCTCACTAAGGACGTTTTATAATTGCCGGGAAGTCGGTTTGTGACGATCCCGGCAAATATAAAAAATCTGAAAACAAACTGTGTTATAAACAGATTAATGTCTATTTTTATTTTCATTTCAATCAAGAAATTTCATAAAGCTCCAATAAAAGCAAACATTAAAGAATCACATTGTTGTTCTTTTTCACCTAATACATTGAAAATTTATTAAACTTTAGTATACCATTGTCCCATATCTCTAAGCAAACATGAACAAAATTTGCGCCGGTACTTAGACGTTTACGTCTAAATATTTTGTCTTGTCCCATTTTACTACAGAAACGACTCTATCTTTTCCACTAAGGGACATAACTTATCAAATCATTATAAGTTGTACTAGATTGTATACCTTTGAAACGAAAAGAAAAATGACAGAAAAAGATAAAATCTGGAGAAAGACTAGTGGTATACATGCATGCATTTTTAACCTTATATACGAATAAGGTGTTATTTCATACTAGCATATTTCAAATACAAACATTTCAAATTATCTATCTATCTATCTATCTATCTATCTATCTATCTATCTATCTATCTATCTATCTATATGTCTGTCTGTCTGTCTGTCTGTCTGTCTGTCTATCTATCTATCTATCTATCTATCTATCTATCTATCTATCTATCTATTACGAAAACACGCCTATTCAAATACATGTATAATTTCACCTCCAAATACTGAAAATTTTCAGATAAAATACTCTCATATAATTTTAGTTTAAACATTTATTTCATGTATAATATTAACATATTTGAACATATACAAGACATGTGTTTACTACATTACAATATTATACAATGGGATTCGGAATAAAGTCAACTGACTTATGAAGTCCGTCTCCCATTTTTTGCAAATATGAATGTACAAATACAACATGTGACTTGAAATAGAACAAACTAACAGTGATAAAAAGGACAGAGTGAATTTCAGATAGAACAATCGTGAAGGTACATCTTTTCAACCAATGGCTGCTCCACGGGGATGTGGAAATACGTCAGTCTCATTATGACGGCTGTGAGATATGGTCATAATGATTGGTCATTAGTTTGAATTTCTCGCCTGACGACTTGTATATGTAGGTCATTGGACTGGCTCCAGTCTCCAGTGACTAAATATTTTTTCTTATAATCCTGTTCGATAATCCACTAAAATAAAACCAAATATCATAACTATAAAGGCTCACCAGTGACCAGCCTTTATAGTCATGATATTATTTTGGTTTTATTTAAGACACTAGTGACCAGCCTTTGTAGTCATGATATCGTTTGATTTAAGTGGATTATCAAACAGGATTATAAGAATAAATAATTTGTCACTGCAGACATGAGCCAGTCTAGTAGGTCATATGCGTAACAACTGTTATATGAGTTCCGAAATACATAACGAAAACACGCCTATTCAAATATATTGAAAGTTTTACAACTAAAAAAGGAAAATTTTCAGATAAAAATTCTGATTTTTTTTCATATATCTGCTCAAAACATAGATTGTGGATACTCGTTAGAACCGCCTCGCCGAGGCGGTTCTAACGAGTACCCACAATATACGTTTTCTAGCAAAATAAGAAAAATAATGTATACCCCTGTAAACCCCAGTTTTACTATATAAAAATGGGGTTTAAGGGGGTCAAAATTATATAGGCGTGTTTTCGTGATGAAAGATTTTTTTTGCTTGTTATTTGATAAGCTGAGAGGTTTATCGCTTATAATGCTTAGACTGACTCCTGTCTCCAGTGACTAAATATTTATTCATATAATCTTGTTTGAAAATCCACTAAAATAAAACCAGAATGTCATCATTATTATAAAGGCTGGTCTTCATAGTCATGATAGTATTTAGGTTTTATTTTTGTGAATTATCAAAACGGATTATAAAAATAAATATTTCGTAACTAGAGACTGGAGCCAGTCTTCGTAGAGTAAGGTGTTCTTTTCTAGGCCGCCGACAAATCTTAATACATAAACTTTGCAGACGGCAATTCATAGTGATTTTTCTTTCCTTAGCTTTCCCAGAAATCAGGTCTGACATTGCCTCGTCAGTTGGGATAAATGACAAACAACAAGACACACATTCAAATGTCGTCTGAGTTTAATGTCTGTAATATACTGTCATTAAGTTCGTTTTAGCTTTACCACTCTTTAGGCAAATTCAGCAGGCGACAAATTGGTAATAACTGATTTTTTTATGAAAATAATGTTTTACATTTTATGCAAATTGTCTCCTTAGGAAATGTCAAACGTAATTCTCCGGGGACTGCTGGATTTTGCTCGCTGTAGAAAAGAGCCTTAACTCTTTCGGTGCCAAATTTCAGACGACATTTGTCGTCTGCTTTTTTATTTTAACAAACTATATCTTGGAAAGACGTTTATATGTTCAGATGATAGACTGAATGTCAAACAGCGAAGATCCAGATGAGACGGCTCATTGAGCCGTCTCATCTGGATCTATGCTGTTTGCAAAACCTGTTATTATCGCCTGTGGCAGTGAAAGAGTTAATACGTACCAAGCGCAAATAGTGTAAAACCAGATTAGCGTGCGCAAGATGCAATACGAGCTAGGAATTTCCCTACCCATTACGAAAACATGCCATTCAAATATACTGAAAATTTTACCTCCAAAAAAATGAAAAAAAAAATCAGAGGTCGTTCTAACGAGTACCCACAATCTATGTTTTTGAGCAGAAATAAGAAAATAATGTATACCCCTGTAAACCCCAGTTTTACTGTATAAAAGTGGGGTTTAAGGGGGTCAAAACTATAAAGGCGCGTTTTCGTGATGCCGCAGATGTATTCTGTAACCACAAATAATTCTGTAAGCATGCAAGGACCAGACCAGACCGTGCAAGGCGCATGCTGACCTTGGCCTTCGTTATTCGCATATGGCATATAATGGTCATTTTCCTGTGTTTATCAGCCGATGTCAACTGTTGCACGTCTCGGCATACATATATATACGTGTACATGTAGCCTGGCACCTAGCCTTGCCCAAGGCTTAGAAATATACATATATATTTTTTGGCTTATTGAGCTCTGTGGCTAGTCTATAGATAAAATGGTCTGGATTTCTAATATATTTCAGAGACAGCCACAGAAGAAAAGTTCACCCATAGACTAGCTAAACATTGAATCAAAAAGTAGAATATAAATAAAAAAAAAAAAAGTAAACAAAAAAAGACAAACATACTTATATATTGGCCCACTAGCTAGGTTGCCTGGCACCACGCTATGAGTTTACATTTCTAATCTAACAAAGGTACAGTACTCCTCCTAGACTATTTCTACACATATCATCTCCCTTACCAGTGAGAAACTCATAAGAGATCAGCCAAATCAGAGAGAGATATGATTTTTGTAAAATATAAATAGTTTTTATATTGATTCATATATTAGTCAGCCGAGAGCCAGTCTAGTGTGAATACAAATGTCGTCTCCATGGCGTAATTACATGTTTGCATACCAAAGACTACAAATTTGCAAAATACACAATACTTCTACAATATTACGGCGGGTATATTTGAAGTATAAAACAAACAAACAAAAACAAAACAAAAAAAAAAAAAAAAAAAAAAAAAATAAAAAGAATTAAAGATTTAATACAACTTATTAATTTACGACAAATCTATTTTATCTCCCAAACAATGACAAATACACTAGACAGGGTACGGACAATTACCCACCCGAACAATAACCCACCCGGACAATTACCCATCCGGACATTTACCACACATTTTCGAATATATATATATATATATATATATATATATATATATATATATATATATATATATATATATATATATATATATATATATATATATATATATATATATATATCCGGATGGGTAATTGTAGAAAAGACTTGACTAGACTACGTATTTCATCTCATAGGCTTAGTATAGAAATAGGTAGATATGCTAGAATTGATCGATCTAATCGTACATGTTCAAAATGCTCACTGGGTGTTTTATGAGATAAAATTCATTTTTTTGCTAGAATGCCCCACTTATCAGGCATCCAGAGAACACCTTATTAAACTTCTGATCAATAACTGTAGAAACTTTAATATGATGAGCAATTCTGATAATTTTTTCTGGCTTTTAGATTGTGAAAATGACAAAATAATACAAGAACTAGCTAATTTTGTTCATATGAGTTTAGACCACTAAAAGTCTTGTTAAACAGCCTAACCTTTTAATGACGGAGACATGATAGCATCACGAAAACACACCTATATAATTTTGACCCCCTTAAACCCCACTTTTATATAGTAAAACTGGGGTTTACAGGGGTATACGTTATTTTTCTTATTTCTGCTCAAAAACATAGATTGTGGGTACTCGTTAGAATCGCCTCGGCGAGGCGGTTCTAACGAGTACCCACAATCTATATTCTGAGCAGAAATATAAAAAAATAACAGAATTTTTATCTGAAAACTTTCAGTTTTTGGGTGGTGAAATTTTCAATATATTTGAATAGGCGTGTTTTCGTAATGAATATTCTGCATCATGTGTGCATGCTCATTACGAAAACACTCCTATTCAAATATACATAAAACTTCACCTCCAAAAACTGAAAATTTTCAGGTAAAAAACTCTGATATTTTTCATATATCTGCTCAAAACATAGATTGTGGGTACTCGTTAGAACCGCCTCGCCGAGGCGGTTCTAACGAGTACCCACAATCTATGTTTTGAGCAGAAATAAGAAATGTAATGTATACCCCTGCAAACCCCAGTTTTACTATATAAAAGTGGGGTTTAAGGGGGTCAAAATTATATAGACATGTCTTCGTGATGTGTGTGCATCCTCATGTACGTATGTTTTCCATTTGTTGTGTATCTGCTATACTGCATTGCATAAACATGTTTTAAACCTAAGAGAATCAGGATACACTAACGGAAACCTATTCAAACTTCGTAGTAATAGTAGAGCAAGGTTCACGTTTTGTAATATTTATGTAATATGCATGCTGATGATAATTCATGTCATTTCAAAAGTTTATGTTATCATGCTGCCTGTCCCCCGGCTGTGTCCATACTGACAAATAATGTTATTTAGCGATGGGGTATGCAAGCCCCCCCCCCCCCCCACCCCGCAGCAAGTTTCAGGGGAGCTGTCTTGGGTACACGGCTACGTTGTTGTGCACTGGATTCGCTGGTCGAGGTGGTTCTGGAGGGTAAAAGCAGTAGGACGGTATGCTCTGGATCACTTTGTTCCGGTGATTTTGGTGGGCACCTTTGCTGAGAGGCATGCGCCAGCGGACCCATTTTGGAGAATAGGGTATATAGATAATAGATAACATTTACTATATCATATAGATCATAATATAGTTGTTGTTGTTGTTGTTGTTGTTGTTGTTGTTGTGTGTGTGTGTGTGTGTGTGTGTGTGTGTGTGTGTGTGTGTGTGTGTGTGTTCCAGTGTTTATTCCAGTGTTTCTGTCTTTCTTTCTTAGTAATTATTTTCTGTCATTTGGAACTCTTTCCTTGATTATTCATTTGTTAGTACATTTTGATGCATCTGTTTATGCTCCTATGTGAGCCGAAAATTCGTAATAAATATCTTGTATCTTGTATCTTGTATCTTGTCCGGGTGGGTTATTGTTCGGGTGGGTAATTGTCCGTACCGGCCCTGTCTAGTGTACATGTATAAAACACATTTCCTGGTTTCTCGTCATTCCATCACGGAAACACGCCTATATAATTTTGACCCCCTTAAACCCCACTTTTATATAGTAAAACTGGGGTATACAGGGGTATATATTATTTCTCTTATTTTGCTAAAAAACACAGATTGTGGGTACTCGTTAGAACTGCCTCGGCGAGGCGGTTCTAACGAGTACCCACAATCTATGTTTTGAGCAGAAATATGAAAAATATCAGAATTTTTTATCTGAAAATTTTCCTTTTTTTGGTTGTAAAATTTTCAATATATTTGAATAGGCGTGTTTTCGTAATGATAATACATTACACGGAACATCCTCATTAGGTGTCTCACCGCTGTGATTCGAGCCTCGCTCGGATCACATGTGGGAAAGCTAAGTTCTGCTTACGGATGGTCAGGTGTTTTTTCTCCGGGTTCTCTGGTTTTCCCCCACCTTTGATGAACGATCAGCTCGATATAAGTGAAATATTCTTGAAAGGGCCGTAAAACCCAAATAAAAAAAAAAAATAAATAAAAAATAAAATAAAAATACATAAATAAATAGACGCAACATCAGAAAACGTACTTTCGGATATATGTGACCTGTGAAGATTCAGATCAGCCTACGCCTTCACACAGCCTGATCCGACTGTTCACTGGGTACATTGTGGATAGTCAATGATGCAATGTGTCTTTATGCGGACACCCAAAACTCTAATTTGAGTCGTATAAGAAGGTACTTTTCCTCGCGTTGCGATTTAATTATTTTATATCCGGCTGAACAGATTGACAAGTAAGATTACGAGAATTATATTTACACTAGACTGGCTCCAGTCCACAGTGACTAAATAGTTTTTCTTATAATCCTGTTTGATAATCCACTAAAATATAACAAAAACAATATCATGACTATAAAGGTTGGTCACTAGTGACCAGCCTTTATAGTCATGGTATTCTTTTGTTTTTTGTTTTATTTTAGTGGATTATCAAAAAGGATAATATGAAGAAATATTAAGTCACAGGGATTGGAGCCAGTCTATGTTGATACAAGCATCATATTTCCTCGTATTCATCCCATTTATCAATTAAACGACATACTTTATCACTCAGCTTGCTGAGTAAAATTTTCAGCAGATGACATTTTGAAATATTTATTCTTATTTTCTCAGAAAATACATTTTAAAATTTCATGCATTCCTAAGGAGACAATTTGCATGCATAACAAAGCCTATTTTCTGTGATAAAAAAAAAAAAAATGAAAAAGAAAAAAAAAATGAGCGTCTGTTGAGTCTGCCTAGATAGTGGTAAAATTGATCATTTGTTTTAATTAGACTACTTACATAATTGTGGTTGTGATTCATTAGTAATGGATGACTATGTAACCAGACTTGTATTTTTGTTGCCTAGGCAATACATTCATTTTTGTTGTTTCCGTGTCGCCACAGGCCACATAAAAGCCTTGACATATAGACACCATGTTTTCACATGCACGAACAAGATCTAAGGACATTCTGAAGAAAACATCACGAATTCTTTGCCTAGCCCTTTCAACCCTCAGTAACTTCAGTGGACTCTTCCATCTTTGAATATGGACGTATCCATTAGTACAAATGGGGATGTCAAGGCAAAACAAGTAGAAAGAACACAGTATAGCTCTAGAAAAAGCACTTTTGTTTTCAAACACACAAAAAAGAAAAAAATATATACGTCGTGGGCACTCATTAGAAGCGCCTCGGTGAGGCGCTTCTAATGAGTACCCACAACATATGTTTTGGTTGGGAAATAAGAAAAAAAAACATTATATGGATATCTCCTCTTATCTGGAGCTATGTGGCTCATTTCGAGCCGTCTCATCTGTATCTGCACTGTCTGTAAAGGTATCAGTGTTGGTCTGTGGGGATGAAAAGTAGACTGGCTCCAGTCTCCAGCGACTAACTATTTATTCTTCAAATCCGATTTGATAACTTAGTTTAAGCATTTATTTCTTTGTGTAACATACATATGGTACAATACAAATAACGATGAATCATTAAGTACAATTATACATTGGGATTCAGAAGAAAGTCTACTGACTTATGAAAACCTGTCTCCCATTATTGCAATAGATAATAGTACTATATTGATGTGTGCATTACGAAAACACGCCTATTCAAATATACTGAACATTTTGCAACCAAAAACTGAAAATTTTCAGATAAAAAATCTCTGATATTTTCATATTTCTGCTCAAAACATAGATTGTGGGTACTCGTTAGAACCGCCTCGACGAGGCGGTTCTAACGAGTACCCACAATATATGTTTTTAGCAGAAATAAGAAAAATAATGTATACCCCTGTAAACCCCAGTTTTACTATATAAAAGTGGGGTTTAAGGGGGTCGTCTTTATATAGGCATGTTTTCGTGATGGACTAGTAATGAAACAATTGATAGGCTATAACTATTGTATGTTCTTGGCTGTTTGCCTAATTCATGTTGGTATGTTCTAATTTAAAGTCGATGGCGGCTCCACGGGGGATAACTTACATAAATGAAAATAAAATAATATCTCAACTATAGAGGCTAGTCACTAGTAATCAGCCCATTACGAAAACAAGCCTATTCAAATATACTGAAAATTTTACCACCAAAAAATGAAAATTTTCAGATAAAAATTCGGATTTTTTTTCTTATTTCTGCTCAAAACACAGATTGTGGGCACTCGTTAGAACCGCCTCGCCGAGGCGATTCTAACGAGTACCACAATGTTTTGAGCAGAAATAAGAAAAAATATATACCCCTGTAAACCCCAGTTTAACATATAAAAAGGGGGTTTAAGGGGGTCAAATTATATAGGTATGTTTTCGTGAGTATAGTTGTCGCGAACTGTTTTGCAATTGTTCTGATTTTAAAATCGAGCGCTATCCAATTTGTAATTGCAAATTCAGTCGATAAATTTTAAAATTTATCTTCTGGTGCAACTATAAAAGTGCATAAAGTTTACTTCATAAACAGCAGTTGGTGTTGATTGTTTACATTTTTTTTTAAAATTAATTCTGCTTTATAAAGGAATTTGAACAACATGTGTTTCCTTTCAAAACAAACCGCAGTGGCTTAGTGTGTCATCCTCGAGGCGTCAACCCGCAGTGGTCTCGTTAGCTAGCCATACCAGTTTGTTTATTCAATGCCATGATTAATCCTTGGAATAAGAGAATAATTACACGAAAAAAAGAAAATATAATAATAATAATAAAAAGCAAAACAAACAATAACAACAAAAACAGCCCTTTAGTGTATATCGGACCCGATTTGAGATACCCTACTAAGTCGTGGAACTTTTAATTGAATAATTTTGGTAGATCCAGTCTATGTATGTCTAAATGAATAACAGGAAAAAAAAAAAAAAAAAAAAACATAAAAAAAAAACAAAAAAAAAAAAAAAACAAAAAACGTTGGAAATGACTTAAAAGTATTGTTAATATTTTACATACAGTTTTGTACCTCGTAATAGAACAGATATTACGAAAACATGCCTATTCAAGTGTACTGAAAATTTTACCACCCAAAAAATGAAAATTTTCAGATGAAAAATTCCGATATTTTTCATATTTCTGCTCAAAACATAGATTATGGGTACTCGTTAGAACCGCCTCGACGAGGCGGTTCTAACAAGTGCCCACAATCTATGTTTTTGAGCAGAAATAAGAAAAATAATGTATACCCCTGTAAACCCCAGTTTTACTATATAAAAGTGGGGTTTAAGGGGGAAAATATTATATAGGCATGTTTTCGTGATGATGGTGCTGTTTTGATAAATAATCGGACTCACACACTCCACATTCTAATAATCCTTTGTGTGTGGGTAGCAGTTTGATCCGGATCTACATTATTTGTTCGCACTCTTCTGTCTGTTCGCACTCATCTGTCCACATGTGTGTCATATATCTGAAGGACATTTCAGATAATGACTTTGCTTGAATATTTCCAAATAGATCGCCGGTCAAATTCGGAATTTTATGAAAGAAGAAAAATATAACTGACAGACATTTCAGATAATGACTTTGCTTGAATATTTCCAAGTAGATCGCCGGTCAAATTCGAAATTTTATGAAAGAAGATTTTTCTTATGTTTAAATGTTATTTTAGTTTTATTTTAGTGGATTATCAAACATGATTATAAGAATAAATATTTAGTCACTGGAGACTGGAGCCAGTCTAGGATGAAAGGATTAAACATTAGCAAGCGTTTTTCAGAAGGAGTTCATATACAAGGGGCGTAAATTGTTTCTGCAAGAGTGCCATCCCTTTGCATCACGAAAACATGCCTATATAGTTGTGACCCCCTTAAACCCCACTTTTATACAGTAAAACTTGGGTTTACAGGGGTATACATTATTTTTCTTATTTCTGCTCAAAACACAGATTGTGGGTACTCGTTAGAACCGCCTCGGCGAGGCGGTTCTAATGAGTACCCACAACCTATGTTTTGAACAGAAAAAAAAAAAATATCAGAATTTTTATCTGAAAACTTCTATTTTTTGGTGGTGAAATTTTTAATATATTTGAATAGGCTGTTTTCGTAATGAAAAGGGAGATAAATACTTTTACTTTAGAGTGATCCCTCTCTTCGAGGCGTATCCTAAGACGGAATAAGTAGTTTACCATATTTACCCTTAATACTGGGACACCTAATTCTTCATCATAATTGTCCTGAAATTTGAACAGGTCTATTTTACTACCTGTTGGCGTGTCTAAAATTTACGAAAACACGCCTAATCAAATATATTCCACAAACTGAAAATTTTCAGATAAAAAAACCTGGTATTTTTCATATTTCTGCTCAAAACATAGATTGTGGGTACTCGTTAGAACCGCCTCGCCGAGGCGGTTCTAACGAGTACCACAATCTATGTTTTGAGCAGAAATAAGAAAAATAATGTATACCCCTGTAGACCCCAGTTTTACCGTATAAAAGTGGGGTTCAAGGGGTCAAAATTATATAGGCATGTTTTCGTGATGAATTCTGAATGAGTGGCAAAAGTGTAGACTATGATTGCGGCGTCTGATCGTGGTCTACACTGTTGCTCAGGCTTCTCTGGCCCTACACTTAGGGTTAATACGGCATTAACGTGGCCCAAATTTTGTCACTGGGCAATGAAAAGATCACAATTAGGTGGTAGTCTGCTTTTATTACCATAGAGTCATCCAATTACAGACAAGTAACAATTATGACTGATATTTCGCAATCTCCGGGCTAATTCAGCAGAAGACAAATTGATGATATTTTTATTTTACCCAGAAAACAGGATTTGACATTTCATACAAAATCGTCTCTTTGCATGAAATGCCAATTCATGTTTTCTGCGAAAAACAAGAAAAAAATACCAAAATGTCGTCTGCTGATATTTTTACCCAGTATGCTAAACGTTAGATAAGCCACAATTGTAGATAATGTACCATCGGACATTGCACACAGCGAAGACCATGGCAACCGTGCGGTTTCCTAAAATCTACGTTTATAATACAGTCGACTCCCGTTATCTCGAATTCCAAGTGACTCACTGAAACACTTAGAGATATCCGTACTTCGACATATCAGAGTTGAGAGAGTGAGGAAAACAATAAATCGAACAACCACATTTAACAAATGAATATGTAATTTGACTCCTGAAGTTAGAAATATATATATGAAATAATGTGGAAAAGAGGAGAAATTGCTCCTTAGGAGCAATTTCTCCTCTTTCCCACATTATTTTGTTACCTGTTGTCATAGTTTCATGTTAAAACAGGGACCAGATTTTCACTTCGAGATCAGCGGTAATTCGAAATAAGCGAGTTCGAGATAACGAGGTTCGACTGTAATTATAAAGAAGGGCACAGGGAACCAACTGTGACAGGACTGCTGATTTTTTACTGCGGGATACGCACACAACAAGTGTCCCCATCAGCAAACTGAAGTAAGTAAGTAAAACACAAAGGACACGATTTGGTTATAATCAATTTATTTTATTGGTATTAAGTGTTTTTTGTGCTTTATAGGGGGAAAATGTTGCTCTATAATAGGGCACAGGGAACCAATTGTGATACACGTAGGACTGCTGATTGGTGCAAAAAGTGCAGGGAAGCCCGGGTTAGTTATTTTGTGTAAGGCGACCTGTCACTGGTTAATAATAAAGATGAACTAAAACGTATTATTCTAATTTGGAGAAAAGTGTTTGTGTGTAATTTCCTGATTGTTTCAAAGAAATAAAATGTTTCTGTTTGTATTTGCTCATTACGAAAACACGCCTATTCAAATATACTGAAAATTTTACCACCAAAAAATGAAAAATTTCAGATAAAAAATCCTGATATTTTTTTATACTTCTGCTCAAAACATAGATTGTGGGTACTCGTTAGAACCGCCTCGTCGAGGCGGTTCTAACGAGTACCCACAATCTATGTTTTGAACAGAAATATTAAAAATAATGCATATCCCTGTAAATCCCAGTTTTACTATATAAAATTGGGTACAAGGCGTGGGGTGGGGGAGGAGGGGGGGGGGGGGTTATAGGCATGTTTTCGTGATGTGGAGCCAAAAAAAAAAAGTGTGAAATTTCAAAGTTTCAATTTTTGATGTCTGCCACTTGAGGGGTTGCTACATTCAGCTTACAAAAAGTCCCAGAAAGTGCCGGTGACAGTGGTACTTTTGCTTATTTATTTTGCGGTGATAAGCCTGGTCTTTGAATTAAAACAAAATTTAGAAGCCCTGCCATACCCTGAAATGAATTCTTAATCACCAAAAAGGGTGGAATTACTGTGGAGCCCTATGGGAAAAATAATTAGTTCCCTGTACCCTTATTGCAACTGCAGTTTGAATATAGTTTGGGGAAACCTTGGATGCTGATCCGCCCAGAGCTTTCATTGGGAGCTCTTTGAATAGCTGACAGTGAAAACCTCCAGGTGCATCCGCAGGGTGATCAAATTTTATGTATTACGAAAACACGCCTATTCAAATATTTTGAAAATTTTACCACCAAAAAATGAAAATTTTCAGATAAAAATTCTAATAAAATTCATATTACTGCTCAAAACATAGATTGTGGGTACTCGTTAGACCCGCCTCGGCGAGGCGGTTCTAACGAGTACCCACAATCTATGTTTTTGAGCAGAAACAAGAAAATAATGTCTACCCCTGTCAACCACAGTTTTACTATATAGAAGTGGGGTTTAAGGGGGTCAGCATTATATAGGCATGTTTTCTTGGTGAATTAGCTCGGTGTGTATGTCTGAAAGCATTTTACTCCTGTCGGGCTCAAATATATTAATACATATAAGTAAATAAATAAAAATGAATATTGCGTGAGATTCTTTTAACAATGTTAATCCAAGTACAATTTCTTGCAACATCAGAAGATTCATACTCCCCCCACACTATATATTGGAAGAGTCCAATTTCAATTTTAGGTACGTCCGGCTATGAGATTTAGATATTCCTAAAGAAAAACTAAACTGTTTGCAAACAGTGAAGTTCCTGATCAGACGCCGCGTTCTGCGGCGTCTGATCTGGGTCTACACTGTTTGCCAATTAACCTTTTTCGGGTCTCCAGACGACAATGGGTTTAATTCATAAGCTGATAATGACTGCGCATGCACATTCTGGTTAGAACATCCATTACGAAAACACGCCTATTCAAATATATGGAAAATTTCACCTAAAAAAACCCTGAAAATTTTCAGATAAAAAACTCTGATATTTTTCATATTTCTGCTCAAAACATAGATTGTGTATATATTTGAATATGGCATGATTTCCGTAAAGATTGCATGTTCGCCAGCGAAGACAGATCATTCTTCTCATCCGCGCAGGCGTATCAGTATCTTCGCTGTCCGCTTGAAGATGCTTAAGATCATTGGCTGCACACATTGTGTCCTGTGAAGACTATGATCAGGCTGATCTGAGTCTACGATCCTCATCACGAAAACATACCTACGAGGGATGTTCGAAATGAATTGCTTATTTCTATCTGGAGACTTCAAATTTCAAGTTAGCCCAAAAGTACTCATTTCATGCCCTCGAAGTACTCCCCGTGGCTAGAAATGCAAAGTTTCAGCCGATGTATCCACTTCTTGAAGGCGTCACGGTACGCTGATTTGGGCACAGTAATAAGGTACTGATGAATCGCAGATCCAAGTGACTGTCGGGACTGGTATTTCCGCCCAGCAAGAAATGCTTTCAATTTCGGAAACAAAAAGAAATCACATGGGGCAAGGTCTGGGGAATACGGGGGGTGAGGCAAAACAGTTACTTTTTCTTTCTTCAAAAACGCCGTAACTATTACGGAGGTATGAGCTGGGGCATTGTCATGTAGAAGACGGACATGTTTTAAACCAGTGGCAGGGCGTCGTTTCTGATAATACTTTTTCAGTTTCTTCAGTACTACGTCTTTGTAGTACTTTCCGGTGATGCTTTTGCCCTTTTTCACTGGCACTTTTATTGCGACTCCTTCACCAGAGAAGAAGATTGCATACAAAACCTTCTTTGTACTCAAAGAATGTTTGGCAATTATTGGGCGTTTGCTGTGTTTAGTGGCCCAGATCTTATTGCTAACCTTTCTGACGGGCTCAAAATAATGGACCCAGGTTTCATCACCTGTGACGACATTGGCAAACTGCTTTTTGTCATATTTTGGAAACATCTGAAGCAGCTTTTTGGCCACTTTAACCCGTTGCCTCTTTTGCTCGTCAGTCAACAGATGTGGCACTCATCTAGCAGAAATCTTTCTGACTTTCAAATGCTTCTTCAAAATAAGGTGAACCGTTGATAGCGATATGCCTACCTTTCGTGCAATATCACGAACTGTAAATCTGGCATCTCCTTCAATGATTTCCTTTATTTTGGAAACGATTTCTTTACGAGATGCAGATTTTGGCCTACCTGATTTCGGTGCATTTTTTATGGACTCTTCACCAGACTCAAATTTCTTTTTCCACCGCCGAACTGTGTCATAAGACACACAAGAAGGTCCAAAAGCAGTAGAAATTTCAGTCATCAGCTTTTTCAAAGAACAACCAAGTTTTGAGCGAGCTTTGATGTAAGCCCGTATTTCATCTTTTTTGTCGACGCTTCTACCAACCATTTTTACTGCAGTGGTCAATGACTGCGTGTATTCAAATGGCAAATTTTATGTCTTACACTTAGTCTAACATGTACATTTATACACCATTGTGTAGATATTGAATAGCCCTATACAGGTATGTATTGGTTTTTATCGTGTCCCACGTGGATATCGAGCTAGAGGACAATAAGCAATTCTTTTCGAACATCCCTCGTATATAATTTTGACCCCCTTAAACCCCACTTTTATATAGTAAAACTGGGGTTTACAGGGGTATACATTATTTTTCATATTTCTGTTCAAAAACATAGTGTGGGTACCCGTTAGAACCGCCTCGGCGAGGCGGTTCTAACGAGTACCACAATCTATGTTTTAAGCAGTAATAAGAAAAATAATGTATACCCCTTTAAACCCCAGTTTTACTATATAAAAGTGGGGTTTAAGGGGGTCAAAATTATATAGGCTTGTTTTCGTGATGCATTTCATTAAAAGTAAGTAGGTCCAAAGATGATTTGGTCAAATCGCGCAGGCCATGACCAGACTGCACATACATGAATGTCCAGTCGTATCTTGTCCTGAGATCTGGTCAAGCATTACTCGATATGCTCGAACAGTGTTTCACTGTTCTGATATTCGAGCCGCAACTTGAGACAACGTACCTTCTAAAATGTGCACCCAAAGAAGACAATTCCGCCTGCACATTCGCGCAGTCTAATTAGTCTTCGTTGTCCGTATGAAAAAAAAAACATTGCAGCCTTTTCTATCCCAACAGCACCCAGCGAAGATTCAGATCGGGTGTAAGGGGGTAGGGTGGGGAGGATACTCTTAAACGAAAGAATTTGCACACTCTCGGAGTATATTCTTTCCGTTGAGAGTATCATCTGGTAATTCGCTCTAACAGGGTGCCAATTCTTTCTTTTAAAATGTAACCCTCAATCCAAGCCTAGAAGGATTTCAGATACTAGTGAGGCAAATTCTTGTCTGCAAATGATGTTTCCCTTTTTTCAAAATGGCGAAGGCAATTTTGGCATGTGTAACCATTCCTCGCAAGAACTGGCTCAATCATTGCACGTGTATTGATACCTAATTACTGCATATCGTAAAACCTCAATGACTCGAACACCAATGGCTCGTATCACGAAAACATGCCTATATAATAATGACCCCCTTAAACCCCACTTTTATATAGTAAAACTGGGGTTTACAGGGGTATACATTATTTCTGCTCAAAACATAGATTATGGGTACTCGTTAGAACCGCCTCGCCGAGGCGGTTCTAAAGAGTACCCACAATCTATGTTTTGAGCAGAAATATGAAAAATATCAGAGTTTTTTATCTGAAAATTTTCAAGTTTTAGAGGTGAAATTTTCTATATATTTGAATAGGCGTGTTTACGTAATGGCTGATTCGAACTTGCATTTGAATCCCTAGGAAATTCTTCCTATAATAATAATGTTTGGGAAAATGTCTTATTTCATCATGAAAATGTAAGTTATGTGTACTCATTAGTATCGCCTCGATGAGGTGATTCTAATGAAAACACTCAACATACCATTATTTTATAGAGAATCGAAAAGACATTCCTAAATTGTCCCCATTTGCCTCCTGAATTGGTGCTCGAATACCCATGTCTAGAACAAAGTTCCATGGTCCCAAAGATGACATTCGGCTGTAGTGGCGTTTTGTTCTTTCAAAAATTTGAATCGAACAGCTTAACATTACGAAAACACGCCTATTCAAATATATAGAAAATTACACCTCCGAAAACTGAAAAATTTCAGGTAAAAACTCTGATATGTTTTTATATTCCTGCTCAAAATATAGAGTGTGGGCACTCGTTAGAACCGCCTCGGCAAGGCGATTCTAAAGGGTACCCACAATATATGTTTTTGAGCAGAAAAAAAAAATGGAGAAAATTTCACATGAGCTATAATTAGCTTGTTATCTGACTCTTTATGTCATTTTTGTATGTTTGTGTTGTACACATTATATTCAATAAACTACTGATTAAACCCAAAATAATGTATACCCCTGTAAACTCCAGTTTTACTAAATAAAAGTGTGGTTCAAGGGGGTCAAAATTATATAGACATGTTTTCGTGATGATATTTTTTTTTTCTTGAAAGAGCTAGAAATCACAAATTGCACAATAAACAAATAGCATTACATCACGAAAACATGCCTATATAATTTTGACCCCCTTAAACCCCACTTTTATATAGTAAAACTGGGGTTTACAGGGGTATACATTATTTTTCTTATTTCTGCTCAAAAACATAGATTGTGGGTACTCGTTAGAACCGCCTCGGCGAGGCGGTTCTAACGGGTACCCACAATCTATGTTTTGAGCAGAAATATGAAAAATATCAGAATTTTTCATCTGAAAATTTTCATTTTTTGGTGGTAAAATTTTCAATATATTTGAGTAGGCATGTTTCCGTAATGATCTTTTCAATTCTGTAGACCGGTACAAGTAACAACGCAAACAGTGTGGATCCGGACGAGACGGCTCATAAGGATCCTTTTCATCGGGATCTATAACGTTTATCTTCCTGTTTATAATTTTGACAGAATAATAGACGTGCCCAAATTCAAAGATGGCATTACGTAAACACGCCTATTCAAATATATAGAAAATTTCACCTCTAAAAACTGAAAATTTTCAGATAAAATAAACTCTGATATTTTTCATATTTCTGCTCAAAACATAGATTGTAGGTACTCGTTAGAACCGCCTCGCCGAGGCGGTTCTAAGGAGTACCCACAATCTATGTTTTGAGCAGAAATAAGAAAAAATAATGTATACCCCTGTAAACTCCAGTTTTACTATATAAAAGTGAGGTTTAAGGGGGTCAATATGATATAGGCATGTTTTCGTGATGAATAGTCAACTTCAGAAACACGGGGATAAAATAATTAAGACAATTGATTTAAAATCTTCTGTCTCTTGAGACCTTCCGAAAGGTCTTCTTTTAAGTCTAATTCTTTACTCAGAGTTAAACTTTCTTCTAGGCTGGCTTTTGCTTCTGGTATTTGTTTTTGTCTAAAACACAAATCTGACTTTGCCAATAAGAAATTGGCTTTTAAAACCCCTGGAATTTCTTCAAATAAGTTTGCAACTTCCCTTAGTAGTTTTTCGGTATCAGTGATAACATGTTCTTCAACATTGCTATGAATCACGTCCCCGGAAACACACTGAAGCTCAACGCTAGCAAGCAATGAAATGGAAAACCCCATACCTATGGGTCCGTCCGTACTATCAGAATGCAAGAAGTAGTCAATTGACTTTCGAAGGCACTTTTTGGCTTTCTCTTGATAAATCTCAAAAGCCGTCATTGAATTTGATTTTATATTCATACGTCTTTGTCTTCTGTTAGGTTTGGTTATCTTCATCATTGTAACATTAAATCTTCCATAATCAAAATAGAACCAGCCTACAGCTTTGTTACTCCATAAATTAGGGTTTGCTACTAAGAATTGTTCGTTTTCTTCGAGGAGTTTCTCCATAAGCCCAAGCCGATTTGTTCTCAGACACAACCACGTTTTTTGTGTAAAGATTTCACTTCTCATAAATAACGGACAAACAGTGTCGTTAACGGCAGCGTCAGCTAGTTTTATAAATCGTTCAGCATCTTCATATTCAGCTTTATATAACGCATCACAGGCTTTAAGATAAAGGACTATACATTTTGTGTTAGGGTCTTTAGGCAATGTAGTGATTGGCAATGTACCTTTGTTAAACTCACTATTTAACGCATCAAAAACTTTCTGAAATGTTCTGTCCACCACTATCTCGGCGGGACACAAAATATCCGACTTAGAGTAGATAACATTCGGCTTGCTTTCCCTTCTAATAAGCGCTACATCTGAGCATGCACCCGTTTGGTTAGCAGAACAAGCCATACACGATTCAGAGCAGTTATCTGCTCTAAACTTTGGTTCTGTGTGTATTTGATTATCATCAGTGGCATCAAGTTTACTTTCAGTTTGTTCATTACTGTTTTGTTTGCTTGAAGTTTTAGGAATTGAATTATCGTCAAAGCTGTTTGAAAATTTTGCGGAAAGCCAGTCTAAAAGTTTGGGCTGGTTTTCCAGTAACTGGAAAAAAGTCTCACATCTGTTTCCCCCACTTATATTTGATATTCTTTTCGCGACGTAAATTGCTTGATGTCGCCTGACCTGAAGTTCTCTTACAGCTGTACAATCGTCGTTACTGAAGTACTCATCCTGTATTAGTCGATCTACAATATCTGTGATTGAACCACTTTGTTCAAGTTTATCACACAGTTCACGTTCCACATCATTCAGATCTGACAAATTAACATCAGTTGTTGTATAATCCTCTGACGATGATGAAAGGTAATCATACAACCAGCTTTTTCGAGTTCTTGTTCCTGCCCAGGACTGTACTCTACTTACTGTATTGTCAATAACAGCATCTGGACAGTAATCAATTTGCGACACCGCGCGTTGACGATCTAACATTGTATTTAAAACCATATTGGAGTGCGTTGCATTTCCCTTTACTTTCTGAATATTTGTATCTCGTAATATACATGTAGGTGAAACCAGGTTTGCTCTATCGGTGGACGGGTTTGATCTGGGGGGCACAATATCATGAGATTCGAAATTTGATTTGAAGCGAGAAAGTGATTGATGAGGATTGTGTTGAGATATTTTAATTGAGATCTGTTCTGTTTTGTTTCTGTCAGTGATAATATTGTCATGGTTTATGCCCTTAAAAACCGGCGTTAATCCCTTAATGCCTGCTACTCCATTTGATACTACCTCTGTATCACTTTGACATGTTGACTCGCTGTTTTGACTAGAAAATGGATTTACTAAATGTTCTGCACCAACGTCTTCAGAACGTTCTGTATTTTCCCTTTCATACAGACCCTTACCCTTTAATTTACGTCCTGTTTGAAGCGTTTCTGGACATGATCCTGCCGATGAAAATTCAACATCGTCGCATCCTATAACTAGACCGTCATCGTCGCTTGCCTCACAGGCAGTCCTTATTTGACTAGTTCTGTTTAAAAGGTCAGAAAGTGATTTTATATTTACAGTATCTTGTAAAATAATATCTGATTGAGGTTCATTTAGATTGCGATCAAACTGTCTATCTTTATAAAGGCATCTTGTAGGTTTGATTCTTGAATTGTTTGTCTTTAAGTCAGTACTTGTCCTATTTTTCACAACTTCCGAGTTACATGTAACAACGCCCGTGCCACAACTTTCGATTACATTAGTAATCAGTCTTAAATCTCCATCTTCATAATCGATGTCGCTTCCAGTGGCAATAAATGTGTTATTATCATTAGAACACAATCCATCTACATAGTCTAGGCATCCCCCAGTTACATTAACTCTATCATTATTAGAACAATCTCCATCTAGATCATCACCGTCTTGTACAGAATATTTAGGGAGGTCCTTATTGTAATCAGTATCCTGTACTTTATTTCCTAATAAGAACTCGTCAGTGACCCGACATGTATTTGGCATACGCAAATATTTAGTATCCTTTGCAATACTTGTCTCTTGATCGCTGCATGGGATTCCTAGTTTCTTATAGAACGACGGAAGATGTTTCCCAACAAAAAATGGGTTGGCATGACTGTTGGTCTGAGAGCTCACTTCAGATCCGTCAAATACATTTTTAGATGTGGAAGTTACTCCCACATTCTGAAAAGGAAGGAGAGTTTCTGGATTAACACAGACGCCATTATTGTTGCTTAAGTCAGTAGTATTTTCTACACAACCTGCAGACTGTAGCTTATAGTTCTTTACTTGAATACTTTCATTGTTTTGATTCACATTCAAATGTAAGAGTGACTTTGAATACGTTTTGTCTGAATAAATTTCCTCGATGTCCGACTTTGGACATACTGAGTGAGTAACATTATTAAATTCCTTGGTTCCAACAAAAATATTATCGTCTTCACGTTCATCATGTTGAATCGGTTCTCTCAAGTATCCCTGTAGATAATTTACAGAAGCATTCGCGGCAACTAAACTGGAATATTCGTCATGTTCAACACCGGAAGTGTGGTAATTACTGTTGATATCAGTTCCTGGGAAACGATCTGCTGCAGCTCTTACACAGTCAACGAGATGTTCATGCGTCCTTTCAATACACTTACTTAGTGCGTAAAACGCAGCTCTGGGATCTTCTGATTTACTTAAAATGCTTATTAGTCTCTTGACCTTGCTTTTATTTCGTTTTGTTTTGTTTATCACCTGACAGTCGTCGTCGGAAAGAAAGCCTTTGGAGATTAGACTGTCACAGACGCTCAAATCTGGAACATGCAAATCTTTTAGATCGTTTCCCAAGGCCTCACACCAGGTCTTTAAAGGCCCTGTAAAAAATCAAAGCAACAAGTAAATTAAAACACTGACAACACTGCTGGGTCGACTTCTCTTATGTTAGGCTGGGAAAATGGTCCTGAAAGGGGACTTAAGACTATTTCATTTAACCCTTTCTATACTTTAAACAAACAGTGCTGATCCTGATCAGACGCCGCGTCCTGTGGCGTCTGATCTGGGTCTGCACTATTTGTCAATGTCTCAGCACTATGCCCAGTCCAGGTTTTAGAGACAAGCCTCTTTACACAGCACTCTGACGGTCACAGCGACAATCGACAAACAAAATTATTTGTGGCAATGAATCGGCCTAGTTTGAGACTGTGAATATTGTAAATTGATACATGTATTGCTGATGAAGAATATCGTCCAAAAGTTTTAAACAATGCGTCATTAGCAAACATGTGATTTAACTTCCCTGTGGAGGCATCACGAAAACATACCTATATAATTTTGACCCCCTTAAACCCCACTTTTATATAGTAAAACTGGGGTTTACATGCGTATACATTATTTTTCATATTTCTGCACAAAACATAGATTGTGGTATTCGTTAGAACCGCCTCGGCGAGGCGGTTCTAACGAGTACCCACAATCTATGTTTTGTGCAGAAATATGAAAAATATCTGAGATTTTATCTGAAAATTTTCAGTTTTTGGAGATAAAATCTTCTATATATTTGAATAGGCGTGTTTTCGTAATGGACTACTAACGTATTGAAACTTGAAACCTAATATGTGCTTTCGGTTCTTCCCTCGCTTTGGGCTACATGCACTCTGAGTTTTTTTATGTGTTGCTTGTTTCCGAAGGCAAACTTTTAGATTTTTATTTCACCTACAGTCGAACCTCAATAGCCCGAACAACCCGATGGCTCGTTTACCATGGCTAATTCGAACTCATTTTTGAGTCCACATGATGTTTTTCCACTAGCTCAAGAAAACAAATATTTAGGGAAACTTTCTTATTTTATCATGAAGTTGTATGTTGTGTGTACTCATTAGAATCGCCTCAACGAGGCGATTCTAATGAGTACACTCAACATACCATTATTGTATAGAATATAAAAAAAGACTTCCCTAAATTATCACAATTATTGTGAAGGAAATAAAAAAAAAAATCCCTAAATTATCGCTATTTCCTTCCTGACCTGTCATTATGATTAACCCTCAGTGGCTCGAACTACCCATGTCTCAAACAAATTTTTATGGTCCCAAAAATGTTCGAGCAATTGAAGTTCGACTGTATACGGTATTGATTTTTTTTCGTGAGAGAAGAGTCTTAATGGGCCGCAACGGCAGAAAACGTACCATCGGACATGACCGCCCCGCGAAAATTCAGATTAGACTGCGCGAATGCGCAGGCTGATCCGAATTTTCGCTGAGCGCATTTTGGATAGCCAAGGATGTGGTTTCTCCACGCGGACAACGAAGACTGATCAAATTTTGCGCAGGCGCAAACTGACGAGTCTTCGTGACGCGCACATGTCAGAATATACTTTTTCTCACGTTGCTGCTCAAAATATATATGTATGTGTGGGCAGCGAATGCCCAGATCAGCTAGCGAATCAGTAAGGGCTGTCTGATCGGTGAATTCAGTACCTGTTTTGAGACTCGAGATACATACTCCGAGAAGAACCTGATCTGACAGCGGATGCGAGAAGAATATAGACCTGGCCCCGATGATATAAAACTTTTTTTTTTCATGCTCAACTCAATATGCAAATGCCAACAATAGTTGGCATTTACGTATTTATTAGTAGAGAAGTTTTCATGTTCATCTTTGTTTAGCGAGAAATAATTTGCAATTGTTATTAGTAATTTGCGATTTATTAGAAGGACGAATTTCATGCTCAGATAATTGAGCATGGAAATATATATATATATATATATATATATATATATATATATATATATATATATATATATATATATAATCTCGGAGCCAGCGCTGTTTGCAATTACGAAAACAAGCCTATTCTAATATACTGAAAATTTTACCACCAAAAAAATAAAAATTTTCAGATAAAAAAAATTGATATTTTTTCATAATTCTGCCAAAAACATAGATTGTGGATACTGGTTAGAACCGCCTCGACGAGGCGGTTCTAACGAGTACCTACAATCTATGTTTTTGAGCAGAAATAAGAAAAATAAAGTATACCCCTGTAAACCCCAGTTTTACTATATAAAAGTGGGGTTTAAGGGGGTCCAAGTTATATAGGCATGTTTTCGTGATGCTGTGCAATAATTATGAACACATCAAGTTTCGTCAGTTTTAAGTATTCATCTTGGGAACCGGCTGCTTTGCTTTTTTTGGTTCATGGCTTGTCTACTGCCTGTCATAGTCTACTCTTCCTCTTGGTGTCATCTGTAAGTTCTGTTCAGTGATTGTGGACATTCTTAGACATTCACTAGCGTAGCCAGAGCGGAATCACATGTATGGTCGAACTTCAATGGCTCGAACATCTTTGGGACCATAGAAAAATGTTCGAGATATGGGTAGTTCGAGTCACTGGGGTTAATCATGGTGCCAGGTCAGGAAGCAAATAGCGATAATTTAGGGATTTTTTTTACTTCCTTCACAATAATTGTATGTTGAGTGTACTCATTAGAATCGCCTCGATGAGGCGATTCTAATGAGTTCACACAACAAACAATTTCATGATAAAATAAGAAAATTTCCCTAAATATTTGTTGTCAAGAGCTAGTGAAAGAATTTCGTAGCGACTCAAAAATGAGTTCGAATTAGCCATGGTAAACGAGTCATCGGTGTTCGAGCTATTGAGGTTCGACTGTACATGTATTTCTACGCACACCCTGGACAAATCCTGAAACATTCCCGCTGCCAAAATAGAGGCTACTCTTAAAGAACAGGCAAAATAAGACCAAAGGTGGTACCACTCACAAATGATTGTGTTGCCCCTACTTAGGGTTTTTGATTGTGTTGGGGTTTAACGACACGACACGTCAACCTTGTGGGTCATTTTGTGTCGTCTCCAAGGGAAATGGAGAAGAGAGTAAAAAGAGATAGTAGAAGTGATGAAGAGAGGGACAGTGGAGACAGAGGTAAATGAATGAAAGTGAAGATACAGAAGAAATACAAACATCCCCCCTCTTACCTGCTGCAAGGATAGCAGGCCTTTCCCTTTGCCTCACCCAACCACGCCCCCACTCCCCCCCCCCCCCCACACACACACATAGGGGCTATGCAATCTAAAGAGGTGATTATGAATTACCAGCAGCGGGTAGTAAAGAGGCCTCCTGAAGGGTTATAAATATTTTTGTAAGGATAACAGATATTTTGGAAAATTTGACTTATTTGGAGAGCAGATTTGAATGTTTGTTTATTTATCAATTTGTTTCTTTCATTCTTAAAATATTCACTTAATTTTATTTGTGTTTTCTTGTTTTCATTTCTTTATTCGTGTAAGAGAGTCTTCTGAAGGGTAATAAATATTTTGAAGGAATTAGACATAATCTGGAAAACTGACTAATTGAGAGGGCAGATTTGAAAGTTGTTTTTTTTTTTTTTTTTATTTTATTTATTTATTGATTTGCTCCCAGAGTCTAATCAAAATCTGAAGACGCTTTAGTAGTATAGGGCGCCACTATGGACACGCCTCGGCGTGTCCATAGTGGCGCCCTATACTACTCGCTTTGTACCCTTGGCTACACATTGAAACCCCGGCGAACACTCTGCTCTTACAGCGCAGATGTCCTCAACCGAATGCACATGCACTTTTAAAGGAAATGCTGTATTTACCTTGACATTCGTGTTATCTACGAAGTACCACGAACGAGGAAGAATGTATCAGTATATTTTAAAACAGTACCCTACATGTTTGCCCTAAATTTTCAGCGAGACATATTTGAGAGAAAAAAAATGTAGTTTGACTGGTATCAGAAAAGAGAGCAAACTAGGCTGACCGTTTCTACCCACCTTTCCAAAGGGACACTAAACCAGAAGAAAAATCGGGGGATGGGGGTTGGAGAAAAGGCTACTATAAAAGAACGAATTTACTCCTGGGTGAAAATACTTCAGTAAAATTCTGCCATTAAGACCACCTTTGGTTTTGCCTAAAAAAGGTCGTATTAGCGGGGCGGTCTTAATATTAATGTAGAACGTATATAGCTCCAGATAAGGTAGTTTTTTTTTTCAATCAGAGACTACTGATATTTTTCTGATTTCTCCACAAAAATATGTTGGGGTACTCATTAGAAGCGCCTTGCCAAGGCGCTTCTAATGTGTAGCCACAACATATTTTTTGTGGAGAAATAAGAAAAATATTAAGCGCATAGCTCCTCTTATCTGGAGCTATTAGAATAATTGGGACTGGCAAAAGCTGGTCTTATAGCGGAGTGGTCTTATTTTCGAGTAGCCTTAACCCCTAGTCCTGCTGAACCCGGATAAACCCTGATTTTGCAGTGTTGATCCAGATCAGTTGGCTTCTGAAGAAGCCAACTGATCTGGATCTGCACTGTTTGCCATTAAGTATATGAATTTGTATCAACAAGCTGGATCAAGTAATCTGATTGGCTGAAAATTAGAAGTAGGCGTGGCATCTTAATTTATTCAGCAGGACAAGGGTTAATAGCGGAAGTCTACTGTACTTCTATAAAGAGTAACATGTATCCCCTTTGACAGACTGGTTACAGTAAGTCTGATTCTCTAAATAGACAAAATTTCTTTTTTTCACAGTCTCTCTCTTTGTTTTTCTTTTTTTTTTTTTCTACCTAGCTCAAATTGAACGCGATTTGAGTCATCATGAAAACATGCCTATATAATGTTGACCCCCTTAAACCCCACTTTTATATAATAAAACTGGGGTTTACAGGGGTATACATTTTTTTCTTATTTCTGCTCAAAACATAGATTGTGGGTACTCGTTAGAACCGCCTCGGCGAGGCGGTTCTAACGAGTACCCACAATCTATGTTTTTGAGCAAACATAAGAAAAAATATTAGAATTTTTATCTGGAATTTTTCATATTTTGCTGGTAAATTTTCCAATATATTTGAATAGGCTTGTTTTCGTAATGTTTATCATACACTCTTATGCATAAGCTGCCTATATACCTCCCAGCACACACACAACGTAGCAACAACGTCGTTACAACGTTGCTGCAACGTCGTGACGTTGCAGCGACGTTGTAGCGACGTTGTGTGTTTACTGGGCTGTGATATCCAGAAAACAGGGTGTTCATAAATGATAATCAAAGAGACATTAGTAAGAAAAAATCGTAAAACGAACTGTGTGATAAGCAGATTAATGTCTATTTTATTTTCATTTCAATCAAGATATTTCATATAGCTTAATAAAAGCAAATATTAAAGAATCACATTGTTGTTCTTTTTCTTTTACCTGTTACATTGAAAAAAATTTATTAAACTTTAGTATACCCTTGACCCATATCTCTATGTAAACATCAACAAAATTTGCGCCGGTACTTAGACGTTTACGTCTAAATATTTGTATTGTAAATATATAAGTTCATATATTATATAATTTCATTTATATATACATCTTCATTTGATGTCTTAGTATTTTGGCGGATACAGTAAAGTATAGTCTGTCTCCAGACTATTTTTTTCTGTCATTTTCTCTTTTCTTTTCTAAGGTAAACAATCTAGCAAAGCTTATAATGATTTGATAAGTTATGCCCCTTAGTGGAAGTAAAACAGTGAAACAGGAATTCATCACGAAAACATGCCTATATAATTTTGACCCCCTTAAACCCCACTTTTATATAGTAAAACTGGGGTTTGCAGGGGTATATATTATTTTTCTTATTTCTGCATAAAAACATAGATTGTGGGTACTCGTTAGAACTAACGAGTACCCACAATCTGTGTTTCGAGCAGAAGTATGAAAAAAATATCAGATTTTTTATCCTAAAATTTTCACTTTTTGGTGTTTAAATTTTCAGTACATTTGAATAGGCATGTTTTCGTAATGAAAGAGACAAATACAGCCAGAATGACAAAAAATGCAGAAACGACTGGAGCCAGTATAAGTTAAGTATTACATATCCTCTAATCTCTTGGACTTATGCCAGATGTATTTTATTTCGGATTTCCTTTGTCTGGTTATCTTTACATCTGAACCATTGTTTTGACGAACTTCCCGAATGCGGTTGCGCAAATATATGCTCTGTAGCGTCAGTTTTAGACGTGCGCAATTTGAACTATGCAGCTCGAACGAGATCAAACACGCGTGTACAATAATTTATTGGTAGCCTATGGGCAATCGGTAAACTTCCAGGAAAGATAATGATGTCAAATGTTTTTGTCCCCTTCTAAAAATGGCTCTGCTCTAAAAGGAAAGAATTTGCTCCCCCTTGGGAGCAAATTCTTTCCTTTTAGAGTAGAGCCGTTTTAAGGAAATTAAGGGGCAAATTCTTTCCTTTTATAGAAGAACCATTTTAAGGCATTTGTGTGTAGGATAGCAAGCAGTGAGACACAAATTGTCTACCTTCTACAAAACGGCTGAAAATTAGCCAAGTGTGTCACATCCTGTTAAGCGGAATCGATATACGTTCAGGGGAAGCAGCTTTGTCCAGTAGTAATTGCCTCCTTTCTGAAAAGTGGTGTACTCTAAGAGGAAATACTTTTTTCTTCTATAGTACACCCCTTTTCAGAAGTTTGTTTTTCGCAGAAAACAAATAGGAAGTCACAAATGGTCTCTTTTTTACAATGTCTGAAAATATACTGAGGTAGTAGTCGAGTCACCTTAAAGGAAAAATGAAGGTTCTTTAAGAGCGTATCGTAAATGAAAGCTCCTGACAAACAATGCATTTTTGAACAAAATCAGTTGAAATATAAGAACACCACAAAAATATGCCTATATAATTTTGACCCCATTAAAACCCACTTGTATATATTAAAACTGGGGTTTACAGGGGTATTTTTTTTTTTATATCTGCTCAAAAACATAGATTATGGGTATGCGTTAGAACCGCCTCACCGAGGCGGTTGTAATGAGTAACAACAATCGATGTTTTGAGCAGAAAAATATTAGAATTTTTAACTGAAAACTTTTAGTTTTTGGTGGTGAAGTTTTCAATATATTTGAATAGGCGTGTTTTCGCAATGAAGTCATCAAGGTTTGAAGATTTCAAAATTGCTTTTATGAACGCCGCCATTCTGAATATTTAATGAGACTTGATGATAGCATGAATCCTTAACTTTAATTAAATATGAAGACAGTTACAAATAGTATTTGCAACATTTTACCTCCATATTTCTGCATATTCCTGCAAACAGCCTCTTCTCTAGACATATACAGGGCTTTCTTGAAAACTACACTTAACCCTAAAGAAAATTTTATTTGATATTCAGAAATGTTTTGAACCTCATTAAACATTCCATCACGAAAACATGCCTATATAATGTTGACCCCTTAATCCCCCCTCCCCCTTTTATGGGGTTTACAGGGGTATACATTATTTTTCTTATTTCTGCTCAAAAACATAGATTGTGGGTTCTCGAGTACCCACACTCTATGTTTTGAGAAGAAATATAAAACAAACACAGAACTTTTATCTGAAAATTTTCATTTTCTGGTGGTAAAATTTTCATTATATTTGAAAAGGCTTGTTTTCGTAATGCAATAAGACGTAATGCAATAATGCGATAAGACGGCGCCCGTAAAAAAAATATTTAAAATCTATAAACATCATTAATTTGCATAACTTTTATCCGATTTTAATCATATTTGCATCAAAATGCAAGGATTTTGCAAACCGTTTCATTTCAGCCATTTCTTTGCCAGCCTTGCTTTCCCTTAAATAATTTAAGGAGCATACCTGAACACATTCAGTCTTCGTGTCTTTCATCGAATGTTGGCAAATAAACATGAAACAGTGTGACATGACATCTCAGACACGACTGAAATAGATAACAGAGCAATGTCGAAAAAAGTAAAAAAAAAAAAAAAAAAGACATCCTGCATGTGATTACTTGAAGCAGACAATTAAAGATAAAAAAGAAGGGAAACACATAAAAATCAGTGTTTGTTGTAATTGCAGAGCGCATAACATTACGAAACCATGCCTATTCAAATATATAGAAGATTTCATCTCCAAAAACTAATAAAAAAAAATCAGATAAAAACCCCGATATTTTTCATATTTCTGCTCAAAACTTAGATTGTGGGTATTCGTTAGAACCGCCTCGGCGAGGCGGTACTAACGAGTACCCACAATCTATATTATTTAGCAAAATAAAAAAAATGTATACCCCTGTAAACCCCAGTTTTACTATATAAAAGTGGGGTTGAAGGGGGTCAAATTTATATAGGCATGTTTTCGTGATGAAACGACCATTTTGCTTAAAATCGATTGAAGAACAGAAATCATGGTCGGTTTCAGAGTTATTCCAGTTCGTTTTATACCAATAGCGTTTGTCATGCATGAGTTATCTTTCTTACATGTACTTATTACAAGTATCAGCTTTCACACAAAAGCTTGGTCCACGCTAAGCGTAGACCAAGCTTTTGTGAAAGCTAATACTTGGTAATATTACCTCTGAGGGTCCATGAAAAATTGCACATGTCCAATCCATGACCTTTCATAAAGTGCTTCCGAAGCAATGGTAAACTCTTAGATTGACTGCGCCCATGGGCGTAGATAATCAGATAGTTACCCACAATGCACTATTCTGCGGTGTCATAGTTACATTAAATGTTTTAACGGAAATTAAAACAAACAAATAAAACATGCATCAAGAGAAAATGATACACTTCATGGCAGACAACTCTTTAAAATTGTTTTATCTCTTCTTAAAAGGGACATTCTCTGAAAGAAAAGAAGTTTTTTTTTTGTTTGAATAGGAAAAAGTGTCTACTTTATAAACGGACAGTAAAAGCTAAGAATTTGATAGTCTGGTCCGGAAAACTTAAACTTTGAATTGTTTAAGTGAGTGGCGTTCTTCCGATTTTTTGTAAGTACCTTTTCAGAAATGAATTTGCGTACAAGAATGCAAACAGGAAGCCACAAAAGCTCCCCATCACGAAAACATGCCTATATAATTCTGACTCCCTTAAACCCCACTTTTATATAGTAAAACTGGGGTTTACAGGGGTATACATTTTTTTCTTATTTCTGCTAAAAACATAGATTGTGGGTACTCATTAGAATCGCCTCGTCGAGGCGGTTCTAACGACTATCCACAATCTATGTTTTGATCAGAAATATGAAAAATATGAGACTTTTTTATCTGAAAATTTTCTTTTTTTGGTGGTAAAATTTTCAGTATATTTGAATAGGCATGTTTTCGTAATGGATTGACGAAAAATGGCACAAAATCTTCACAGTGTATCCATTCACCTAACACATGTAGCTCATTAGTCGGAACCTCCGCCCCCCCCACCCCCCCCCACCCCCCACAAAAAAAAAAACAAAAAAAAAAAAAAAAAAAAAAAAAACGGGTAATTTAGCAAATAGTGCAGAACCAGATGACGCTGCAGAATGCTCTCTTTGTGAGCTTTTAAAAATGTAGTTTTATTTATCTATTTTTAATTCGTCTTCCTTAGAAACCGGTTAGAACTGAAATTTGAATAATTAATTTAAACAAAAAATTAAAAAAAAAAAAACTACATTTATTTAATTTACTACCCGCCCCGCCTAGCCCAGCCCGACCCCATCCCCCACACTGCCCGCCCCGCCCCCAGTTTGAGATCATTAAAAGAACACTGATGGTCATTGTCCGTTTTCTTGGATGATAAGCAAATTTTTTTCTGGGACATCAAATTTTTTTTTATAGGACATTAAAAACGTACTTTATTTAAAAGAATCGATAATTTATGACCAACGCTCAGCAATGTGACATATATTTCAAGGTCATTTCCGTTTACCACGAAACATCCTGATACACAAGAGCCATAAAAAAAACGTACATTCTGACATGTGCGCCCTACTAGGACCCAAATCAGTCTGCGCAGCCACGCAGTCTGTTCAAGATCTTCGTTCTCCGCATAAAGCAACTTTGCATCCTTGGCTATCCAAAATGCGTCCAGTGAAGATTCTGATCAGACTACGCGAATGCGCAGGCTGATCTGAATCTTAGCTGGGCGCACATGTCCGAAGGCACGTTCTCTGACACTGATGCATGTATTCATACGCGCCATGTCATACTATACAGTGACACAGACACATATGCTCCTAAGAGAAATAAGCCACCGAGTCTGCTCAGTCTGATCAGGACTGATCCTATGTCAAACTTTTATTCTTTTATATTAAGTGATTTTGTAGGTGAACATGCGAAATCAGAGCGAATAAACCTCGGGTGGGGGGTGGGGGGGGGTGGGGGTTGGGGGGGGGGGATGGAGGTAACTTAGGAGTAATTTTGGTACGGGTGTGCGAGCCAGTATTTCAAAACCTATCCCATTCATATACCTGGCTTTTGAAAAAACGGACTCATTCATACATGTATACTTGATTATCCAAAATGTTGACCTATTCATATACTGCCCTCTGATTTTTTTTAACCCATTTTTTGCTGGTTGTTACACAAATATCACTGTCAATTCATGTAATACCAAGAGGATAAGCAGCCCCAAAAAATCTCTAAGCGAAAAATATGTGCATATACCAGAATGTCAGAAAAATGGGGCCTTTCACATACGAATCCAGAAAAATCGGGTCATTCATATACTTTTTGTTGAAAAAAGGGGACCAATCATTTACCTGGCAGCGCTGAAAAAAGGGGCTATTCGGCACGCACATCCGTACTATGCCATATATAGGAAGTTACTCTTCCCCCCCCTACCCCCCCCCCCACGCCCCCCCCCCCACCCCCCCCCCCCCCCCCACCGAGGAATAAACAAGTACGAAATGACGTAAATACGCATTGTCTTGAGAATTGACTCCGTACCAATATTCAAGACCCGGATCAAACACACGCTGATCTTGTCCTTCGTCGTTCGCATCTGTTTAGATGAGACATTTTTTTTTTATACGATTTAATCCATTTTTGCCGAGCGGTCCATAAAAGGGACAGTGGCAGACAGTGTAGACCCTAATTAGACGTCACTGTACGTGGCGTCTGTTCAAGGTCTACACTGTTTTCATTAAATACAGGAATTTCTATAAATTATGGGAGTTATAAAAATTGACTAGACACCCTTTATATTGGAGATGGACCAGCCTAATAGTTACGGTAGAAGAATCCATTCGGCGTAAATGGGTTAATTGGGTAGGATTTTCTACCATCTTTTTACAAGGGAGACAACTTTGGTGACGTTCTATCGGCTGTCTTACACAATGACCCCCTTCTTAAAAGGGGTCTGATCTTAAAGGAAATCATGTACTCCAAAAGGGGTCACCTCTTAAAGGAAAGAATTTGCTCCCATGGAGAGCAAATTCTTTCCTTTTATAGCAGACCCCTTTTCTGAAGGGAGGCCAAATAATTTGGACAGTGGTGTATGCATTGCCCTTAAATGGCACACTTATTTGAATGAATATTAAAGGTTTAGTTCCGGCTTGATAACCTCCTACATTGTATCTAGTTCATCATTCCAATACTAAATTTACATCTTTTTTCCGTCTTCTTATCGCGCAAAATAATTTTTTTGTTTGAAGTTCCGCCATGTTTTAAATAAATTGTCAATTAAATGCTTACAACGCATAAATATAGAGAATGTACTTGCGAAAGAAAAGGCTTTTCTGGACAAACTTTATTCTAAAGGCGTCTAATCTGGGTCTACACAGACTGGCTCCAGTCTCCAGTGACTATTTTTTATCTTATATTCTGTTTAATAATCCACCAAAATAAAACCAAAGTAATGTCCTGACTATAATTTAGGCTGGTTACTAGAGACAAGCCTTTATAGTCATGATATTTTTGTTAGTTTTTATTTTAGTGAATTATAAAACAGGATTATGTGAAAAATATTTAGTCATCGGAGACTGGAGCCAGTCTAGGTCTACAATGTTTGCTTAGGCCTGTCGGTAAGTAAGTAAGTAAGTAAGTAAATTCTTTATTTTGAGAGGGTAACCCAATTGGCTAGAAGCCAATCTTCCTTGGGGCCCTCTTTAGCAACAAATACACAAACAGTACAAGCGTAAACAAATATGCATGGGCATAATATATAAAAAATACATCAAACTGAGGTGTGAAGATTAACATACATATATGTATATTTACAAAGACGAAACTCATTGGAGAAATGAATCAATAACAATTGAAATGAATTCATGGCAACAAAACAGCGATAAGAGAGAGAGAGAGAGAGACAGAGAGACAGACAGAGACGTGTATCAATATTTAATTATTTAATTATGGCGGCGGTCCGAATACTTAGAATGAATAGAGTATAAAGTATATAGATTGTTACTGAATATCAAATTATGTGTTCCACTATGCATCACGAGAACACGCCTATATAGTTTTGATCCCCTTAAACCCCACTTTCATATAGTAAAACTGGGGTTTACAGGAGTATACATTATTTATCTGATTTTGCTAAAAACTTAGATTGTGGATACACGTTAGAACCGCTTCGCCGAGGTGGTTCTAACGAATATGTTTTGAGCAGAAATATGAAAAATATCAGATTTTTTACCTGAATTTTTTCCTTTTTTGGTTGCAAAATTTTCAATATATTGAATAGGCGTGTTTTCGTGATGGTGATAAAATTTGATTTAAAAAATGTGTGTCCAGTGAAGACACAGATCAACATGTTCATTCTGTTCAATCCTATCAGCGTCTTCTGTTAAACCAACAATAATTTCAGCTTAACAGGCTTACGACATCAAAAAATTAAACCTGCAGTTACATTGCATGCATGTTTTTCGATAAATCCACTGAGCAAGATTCTTGGAACTATTTTCTTTGCGTAGCTTTAAAAAATAAGCTATTTACCACTCTCTTGCTAAATCAGCAGTCGACAAATTGGGGATATTTTTTCTTATTTTTCCCAAGAAACAAGATTTAACACTTCAAGCAAATTGGAGACAATTTGCATGAAATGTCCAGATCTGTTTCCTTGGAAAAATAAGAAAAATATCTTAAAATGTCGTCTGCTGAAAATGTTTACCCAGAGTGCTACATGTAACCGTTAACCCGCATTTGTAACGTAAACATGGCCGAGTTGGGATCAGTATAAGGAAAGAACTTCATATATTTCTTTTGTACCATTTATGTTTTTATATATATTCATGTGGAGTGTATCGATGTGTGAAAGCCAGAGAACCACTCACAGACTTAACATTAAGCACTACTTTATTCAGTCGCACATCGATAAAATCCACAAAATTATCCCTGGTTCTGCTATTACATTCCAAATACATGTAGATTCACATTATAAGCACCCTGTAGACTAAATCATGTCTATTAGTAATAGTTTTCTTATTTTCACAGAAAATAAGACGTGAAACTTCCTTCAAATTGTCTGGCAAATTAGAATGAAATGTCTATTGTTTTTTTTTATGTTTTTTTTGTTTGTTTGTTAAAGAACCTCTCTAATGTGACTGGGCTAAATTTAGCTCCGCCCCTTTCAGTGGGCGCTTTAACGCGTAGCAAGTTGGTAATATATGAGGTGCCGTTTTACTATAAATCCCCTAATTGTGATATGACTAAATCGATTTTGTGATATCACAAAATCGATTTTGTGATATCACTAATTATTATGTGTTTTCACAAAATCGATTTTGTGATATCGCATAGTAAGGCTGAATTTGTGATATCACTAAAAAGAATTAGTGATATCACTAACTCGGTTTTGAAATATCATAACTGGGCATGATTTTGTGATATCACTAATTCTACTTAGTGATATCACTAATTCTATTTAGTGATACCACTAAATCGATTTTGTGATATCGCTGATTTATCTCTATTTAGTGCTATCACAAAATTGATTTAATCGTGTCACTAATTCTATTTTGTGACATCACTAAAAACTAAATAGGAATGAATTAATGATATCACTAAATCGATTTTGTGATATCACAAATTCATATTTTTCCCTTGAATTTTTGGAATGCTGAGGGCTCCCGAAATGATCACTGCCATCACGAAAACATGCCTATAAAATTTTGACCCCCTTAAACCCCACTTTTATATAGTAAAACTGGGGTTTACAGGGGTATGCATTATTTTTCTTATTTCTGCTCAAAACATAGATTGTGGGTACTTGTTAGAACCGCCTTGTCGATGCGGTTCTAACGAGTACCCGCAATCTATGATTTGAGCAGAAGTATAAAAAATATCAGGATTTTTTATCTGAAAATTTTCATTTTTTGGTGGTAAAATTTTCAATATATTTGAATAGGCATGTTTTCGTAATGGAATGCTCTAACGGCGGAAATGGCGACAATCAACCGTATAGTGAACGCGGCATTGACTGCCATTCATAATCATAACGAAAACATGCCTATATAAATATATACTGAAAATTTTACCACCTAAAAATGAAAATTTTCAGATAAAAAAATCTGACAAGTTCACATTTCTGCTCAAAACATTGATTGTGGATACTCGTTAGAGCCGCCTCGACGAGGCGGTTCTAACGAGTACCCACATTCTATGTTTTTGAGCAGAAATAAGAAAAAATAATGTATACCCCTGAAAACCCCAGTTTTACTATATAAAAGTGGGGTTTTAGGGGTCAACATTACATAGGCATGTTTGCGTGATGGATAAAGTTCAAAGATTGGCCGTTACTCGTCAAGCAACGCCGTTACTCGTCAAACAGCGATGACGATTTTTTCAGAAAGACGAAGATCACCTAATCTATATAGGGAAACGGTCAAACATTTTTTCCCGAGTGGAACTGCATTTGGTAGATACAGCACAGTAATCCAATTTTATAAAGTGCCGCTTTACTATAAATCCCTTATTTCGTGATATTACTAAACATCGTGTGCCGTTCAAATTTGCCTGCTGAATGTTTGTTAAGATACCACTTTGACGTTGGTCTCATCACGAAAACATACCTATATAATTTTCACCCCTTAAACCCCACTTTTATATAGTGAAATTGGGGTTTATAGGGGTATACATTATTTTTCTTATTTTTGCTCAAAAACATAGATTGTGAGTACTCATTAGAATCGCCTCGCCGAGGCGGCTCTAACGAGTACCACAATCTATGTTTTGAGCAGTAATATGAAACATATCAGAGTTTTTATCTGAAAATTTTCAGTTTTTGGAGGTGAAATTTTCAGTATACTTGAATAGGCGGGTTTTCGTAATGTGTAGCACCCTCTATGTCAACCATTACTCAGGGACAACAACTTTATTAGGGAGTAAACATTGCATTGTTTGCGAATACTATATATTTAGTGATATCACTAATTCGATGTTGTGATATCACTACGGTCATATTTAATGATATCACTAATTCGATTATGAGATATACTAAAAAGTTTTTGTGATATCACTTATTCATATCTAATTAGTAATATCGCAAAATCGAATTAGTGATATCACAAAATTTAATGATACATTAATTCAGTTTTGTGATATCCCAAAATAGATTTAATTTAGTGATATCACTAATTCACTTTTGTGATATCGCTAATTCAATATTCTGATATCATAAAATCGATTTTGTGATATAACATAATCTTATATATTTGGTGATATCACTAAATCGATTTTGTGATATCACAAAATCGATTTAGTGATATCACAAAATAGGAGGTTTATTGTAAAACGGCACCTCAGAGTAATATACTGAGGCCCTACCACGGGGTACCATGTTCTCTTATTCCTTAAAAGTAATCGGCCATATTCCTTTGTTCCCTAAATGTGATCTTCAAAATTTTCATGTTCCATGTTCTCCAAAATTAGTTTCGTTCCCTTGTTTCCTTAAATATTTGCTAATGATCTCGCGTTCCCTGAAAACAAGTGGGATGTTCCCTTGTTCCCCCAAAGTCTGGATATCCCCCTGTAATTTCAGCAGTCGCCATTTTGAAATACGTTTCTTTGTCGCTCCAGAAAAAAAGAAGCTTTGACATTTCACGTCAAACCTATTGTCTGGGATAAATAAGAAGAATATTACCAATTTGTCGTCTGCTGAATTTGCCAAGAGAGTAGTAAAGGTTAATAAAAAGCCTAAATGATCTCAAACACCGCTTTAACTCCTATACGCATGGCACGCAATAAAAGGGTCATTAGCAAACAGTTTAGATCCAGATCAGACGCAACAGAGTGCGGTGTCTGATCAGGATCTGCACTGTTTATATTTCATCACGAAAACATGCCTATATAATTTTGACCCCCTGAAACCCCACTTTTATATAGTAAACCTGGGGTTTACAGGGGTATACATTATTTTTCTTATTTCTGCATAAAACATAGATTGTGGGTACTCGTTAGAACCGCCTTAGCGAGGCGGTTCTAACGAGTACCCACAATCTATGTTTTATGCAGAAATAAGAAAAATATCAGAATTTTTTATCTGAAAATTTTCAATGTTTTGAGGTGAAATTTTCTATATATTTGAATAGGCGTGTTCTCGTAATGTAGAACAGGAATTTCTATAACAAATCATGCTAATAAAAATAAACCAGACCCACATTCAACTGGACAAGGACCTGTATAAGGAGGTACATGCTGAAGCTAGATTTATCTCAGAACTGAGGCTAATGCCAAGAATTTACCTATTTATTATAAAGGGAAAATGGTGGCTCAGGCAATTTCAGGCGATTAAACAGACAACGAAGGCGCTGATCCACTGCTCAAATGTGTAGGCTGATTCGGGCCTCTTTGTCCGCACAAGGGTCTTTTTCTCACGTTACGGTTCATGCTGAATCCATTTATGCCCATTTATGCCGAGTCGAGTCTTCTACGACAACACTTTGAACTAGTCCATTTTTTATAGAAGGGGTTAGTTAGTTTTTATTACTGCACATGATTTATAAAACAAGAGGGCCATGATGGCCCTGTAACGCTCACCTGAGCAACATAGCACTTTGAGAGCCTGATCTAGAACTGATCAAGGCAAACATTCTGATCAAAGTTCAAAATGATTATAACAAAGTTTTCTGCTGATTTGGCCCGGTGACCTAGTTTTTGATACCAAGTGACCCAGTTTCGAACTTGACCTAGAACTCATCAAGACAAACATTTTTTTGCAAGATTCATGATGATTGCTTGAAAAATGTGACCGCTAGAGTGATAACGATTTTACGCTGATTTGGCCAGGTGACCTAGTTTTTGACCCCAGGTGTTCCAATTTTGAACTTGACCTAGAAATCATCAAGACAAACATTTTGAGCAAGATTCATGATGACTGTTCCAAAAATGTGACCGCTAGAGTGTTAACAAGGTTTTCTGCTGATTTGGCCCGGTGACCTAGTTTTTGACCCCAAGTGACCCAGTTTCAAACATATCCTAGAACTCATCAAGACAAACATTTTGAGTAAGATTCATGATAATTGCTTCAAAAATGTGACTGCTAGAGTGTTAACAAGGTTTTCTGCTGATTTGGCCCGGTGACCTAGTTTTTGACTCCAAGTGACCCAGTTTTGAACTCGACCTTTAAATCATCAAGACAAACATATTGAGCAAGATTCATGATGATTGCTTCAAAAATGTGACCGCTAGAGTGTTAACAAGGTTTTCTGCTAATCTGGCCAGGTGACCTAGTTTTTGACCCCAAGTGACCCAGTTTCGAACTTCACCTAGAAATCATCAAGACAAACATATTGAGCAAGATTCATGATGATTGCTTCAAAAATGTGACTGCTAGAGTGTTAACAAGGTTTTCTGCTGATCTGACCAAGTGACCTAGTTTTTGACCCCAAGTGACCCAGTTTCGAACTTGACCTAGAAATCATCAAGACAAACATATTGAGCAAGATTTATGATGATTGCTTCAAAAATGTGACTGCTAGAGTGTTAACAAGGTTTTCTGCTGATCTGACCAAGTGACCTAGTTTTATACCCCAGGTGACCCAGTTTCAAACTTGACCTAGAAATCATCAAGACAAATATATTGAGCAAGATTCATGATGATTGCTTCAAAAATGTGACCGCTAGAGTGTTAACAAGGTTTTCTGCTGATCTGGCCCGGTGACCTAGTTTTTGACCGCAGGTAACCCAGTTTCGAACTTGACCTAGATTTAATAGAGCCAAACATTTTGAGCAAATTTCATCAAGATTGGGTTAAAACTATGACCTGTAGAATGTTAACAAGTTTTTCCTTTGATTTGACCTGGTGACCTAGTTTTTGACCCCAAGTAACCCAGTATCGAACTTGACCTAGATTTTATAGAGGCAAACATTTTGACCAAGTTTCATCAAGATTGGGTCAAAACTGTGACCTCTAGTGTGTTAACAAACTAATTGTTGACGACGAACGACGGACGACGGACGACGGACGACGGACGACGACGGACGACGGACATAGGGTGATGACAATAGCTCATCCTGAGCTTTAGCTCAGGTGAGCTAAAAATTCCTGTATGTAATTCAAAAAGTGTAGACCCTGATCAGACCCCGCGTTTCGCGGCGTCCGATCTGTGTCTACACTTTTTGCCCTATTATGGGACGCTAGGCATGAATGGGTTAAACCAATTTTGTTATAACTTTACGTCCTGGCAAATATAAATTTGGACATTCGGGTCAAATATTGCCAAAGCATTTACAGTCATAATAAGCGAAAAAAGTTTCGGAAATTTTACTCACATGTTCATGTATTTGCTATAGCCTCACTTCAAAACATTTCATTCCCGTAACTTATATCAATTTCACTATTTTGTTTTTCATGTTTTACTGAAGAATATAAGAATCGGCTTTTCCGTTTAAATTAGAATAAAATTCATTGCTTTTCTTTTCGCTTCTAAGTTTGACGATGCGTCATTGTATCTCGTTTATGCCCCAATAACCAGAAATCAATACAGGTAACAGTTTTACCGAAGATGGGTGTGTTGGGTGCATGTAGTTAACGCTTAGCATGTTTGGTAAAATGTCAGCAGACGACATTTTGAAATACCTTTTTCTTATTTTTTTTTCTAAGAAAAAAAGAATCAATTTATTATCTGCTGAATGTTTACTATATAACATGCTATTTTTTAGCTCCGTATTCAGGCAGGCATGACTAAATAAACAACATGGATTCTGATTTGAACGGGGATTCTGATCTGAGTCTACATTGTTTGCCACATATCCAGCAATTTAGACACATCAACGAGTATACTGACTTGATCATAGTTTAGGACAAGAACGCTAAGCACTCGGAGTAAAATTTTAGCAGACGACATACTGATTTTTTTTCACTTTGGTTCTCAAAACAACAACAACAACAAAAATCAAAACAGGTTTTGACATTTCATGCAAATTGTCACCAATTGGTGACAATTTGCATGAAATGTCAAATCCTGTTTTCTGGGAAACAATCGTCAATTGGTCCTCTAGTGAATTTGCCCATTGCGGGTGTTCAAAAATTTATACGATAATATAAGATAACATGTAAATACACAGCATGCTATGGGCAAATATTGCTGATAACAAACTGGACTTTTATTTATTTATTTATTTATTTATTTATTTATTCATAAAATAGACCGTGATTTTTCATGCAAATTGTACAGAGACAATTTGCAATAAATGCCTAAGCCTATTTTCTGGTAAAAATGAGGAAATATGTCGTCTGCTGACATTTTTACCCAGCAGGCTAAGCGTTAATATTGAACCCATCTTTTTATATTTTACCAATGCAAAGGGGGATGTTTTTTTCAAGCTAAGCGGTTGACCGAACCTTGAGACTTAAACCACGATGCATAAAATATTTGTGGTTTATGTCGACGCAATATGCTTAAAGCCAACGATCAAAATAGCGGGTAATCTTGGTAGGCAGGTAGAGAGGTAGGGAAGGGGGTAGGGAGGGGAAGATGCAGCCGGGCAGGTAACGGAGAGAGGTGGTTCGTTTATTATAGCTGATTAGAACTCCTTTTCGAGTTCCAAACTTGTTCATCCGTTCGTTCAAGAAAACAAATATTGAGGACTGTTTTAGGGAAATTTTCTTATTTTATGAACATATGTGTTGTGTGTACTCACTAGGCTCGCCTCATCGAGGCGATTCTAAAGAGAAGGTCGAAAAGACCTTATTAATCCCCATTTGCCCCCCCCCGCCCCCGCCCCCGACCTGGCGGTATGTTTAACACACAGTGTCCCGACATACCCATGTGTAGAACAAATTTTCATGGTCTTAAAAGATGTTCGAGCCACTGAGGATCGACTATTGTTGATTTGAAACGTAGCAACGAATGCCCGGCCGCGGAATTAGCCTGATTTGAGTGAGCTAGAATTGTACGGCCAAGTCAACACTATTATGGTCATGTCGAGTCTTTCAGTTAACCAGGGGTGGTCGGGTTGTGCGAAGGTGTCGTGTATCTTTCGTCACCGGGGCGTCCAACTGATATTGGCTTACAGTTGGGCAAGGCCTGCTATCCTTGTAGCAGGTAAGGATAGATGGGGAATATTTTTATTTGCTTCTGTTTCTTCACTTTCATTCCTGATCCTTTCTTCCCTGTCCCTCTGTTTAATCTCTTCTACTATCTCTTCTGTCACTTTTCTCCCTTTCTCTGGGAGACGACACAAAATGACCCACAAGGGTTGACGTGTCGTTAAACCCCAACACAATCAATCAATCTTTCAGTTAACCTATTCTCACATTTCCTGGACAGGCTTACAATGTAGTCATCAAAGCGGTTACATCACGAAAACATGCCTATAGAATTTTGACCCCCTTAAACCCCATTTTTATATAGTAAAACTGGGATTTACAGGGTATAGATTATCTTTCTTATTTCTGCTAAAAAACATAAATTGTGATACTCGTTAGAACCGCCTCGCCGAGGCGGTTCTAACGAGTACTCACAATCTATGTTCTGAGCAGAAATATGAAAAATATCAGTGTTTTTATCTGAAAATTTTCAGTTTATGGAGGTGAAATTTTCTATGTATTTGAATAGGCGTGTTTTCGTACATGTAATATATAGTACTTTGTACACACATTTTCGTCAGTAACTGACAACAGAAGTAAAGGGAAGAAAGACCATAAAAGTGATTTCATGATCAATCCGCGCGGAAGTTATGTGGGCGAACTGGGATTTGAACTTGCGACCCCTAGATCTGCAGTCAGACGCACTATGCGATATGGAGCCAGTCATGCTTCAGCCTGTACGAATGCGTAAATTTCAAAGAATGGACTTGGTCTTCGTTGCCCGAATATGGAAAGTGATACAGTCAAACTTCGATGGCTCGAACATCTTTGGGACCATAGAAAATTGTTCGAGACATGGGTGGTTCGAGCCACTGAGGGTTAATTATGGTGCCAAGTCAGGAAACAAATGGCGATAATTTAGGGTTTTGTTTCGTTTTTTTACATAATAATTGTATGTTGAGTGTACTCATTAGAATCGCCCCGATGAGGCGATTCTAATGAGTACACGCAACATACAATTTCACGATAAAATAAGAAAATTTCCCTAAATATTTGTTTTCTTGAGCTATCGGAAGAACTTCGTAGGGACTCAAAAAAGAGTTCGAATTAGCCATGGTAAACGAGCCATCGGTGTTCGAGCTATCGAGGTTCGACTGTAGCTCTTTTGAGCCGCAACGTCAGAAAATGTACCTTCGGACATGTGCGCCCAGTGAAGGTTCAAATCAGCCTGCGCATCCATGCAGTCTGATCAGAACCTTCACTGGGCGCATTTTGGATAGCCGAGGATGCAAAATTTCTTCATGCGGACAACGAAGACTCTGATCAGACTGCGCGGATGCGCAGGCTGATCTGAGCCTTCGTTGGGCAGATTTATCGGAAGGTACATGTACGATTTCTGACGTCAATCCTATATAATTTTGACCTCCTTTTATCTCCACTTTTATATAGTAAAAATGGGGTTTACAGTGGTAGATATTATTTTTTGTTATATCTGCTCAAAAACATAGGTGAGTACTCGTTAGAACCGCCTCGGCGAGGCGGCTCTATCGAATATCCACAACTTATGTTTTGAGCAGAAATATGAAAAATATCAGATCTTTTTATCTGAAAATTTCAGTTTTTTTTTTTGTAGTAAAATTTTCAGTATATTTGAATGGGCATGTTTTCGTAATGGCGACTCTTTTGTCGTACATTACGCATCAGTTAATACCAACCGACCGATATAAATAATAAGAAATTTTGAGAAAATGAAATTGTTACACAACTGCTACGGCATTTTATTTAAGATTTGCATAAAAGTTGACCACACCATTAATGCCTAGTGTCCCTTAAAAGGGACACTGATCAGAATCTACACTGTTTGCATTTGTATTAAAATACATGAGTTCATGTATTTAAAAGAATAATTAAAAAAAATACGATAAAATGAACCAGACTCCCCTTGAAATAGAGATGGGCATGTCCAAATGTATTGCTAGAAGAGTCCATTCAAGCATAAATGGGTTAATAAAAAAAAACATCTGATACATATACAGCACCTGTATATCCTGATAATCTCCATCTTACACATCAAAGCATTAATTAATACTAACTAATAATTCCAACATTTGAAAAGATGTGGAAAAACAAAAGGAAAATTCTGGAAATAGTCTCACTTTCACTCATTACAAGTTAAAGATTTCCCGAACTACTGGGAACGATAACAAACACCACTATAGCGTTTTAACTGGCCCAATGTCACTCTAACTTTTAAGTACAGCACTTGAGTCGCACAAAGCGAAAACGTACTTAGGTTATATGCGCGGACAGCAATTGTACAGATGCGCAGTCTGATCAGGGCTTTCGCTGTCCGCTAACAGAATCATTGGATACTACAGAATGTATTAATGGAGAACAATGACCCGGATGAGACTTTGCGCATGCGCAGGATGATCTTGCACATGTTTGAAGCCACTTTTTCGCTTGTCGTGTTCCACTTGAAGTAATTAACATAATAGGTTTGTTCTCAGGCACTGGGAAAATCCGTCCGTATCTAAAAGTCTGTCTGTTATGTACCAGACATGAAGTGCAAAACATCCTCATGAGGGGCAGGGGTGGGACTTTTTTGTGCGCTCTGTCTTTTAAGAAAGTAACCAACGAAAACGACTATCCTGATTCGACCGCGCGGATGCGCAAGTTGTCATTTGCCGCCTTAGACGTAACTCCAAATAAGGCACTTTTTTTCTCACGGAAAAATATTGACAGTTGTCTTATTTCTCCATGAAAATATATGTTGTGGTACTCATTAGAAGCGCCTCGACGAGGCGCTTCTAATGAGTACCACAACATATGTTTTCATGGAGAAATAAGAAAAATATTACCTGGAAACCCCTCTTATCCGGAAGCTATGCTAAGATAAGGTGGAATTTCTTGCGACGTGGTGCAAAAATCATATGACAGCGAAACATCGTCTGCTGAACAAGTAAATTGTTTAACAAGAGATGGTTTCATGGTTTCATAAATCTAGAGAAAGATCTTCTCGTATATCTACCAGATAAGTGGTCTTTTCCTTTTCTGGTAAATGATATATGCAACATTATTTTCTTTATCCCCTTTCTGAATAAACTCCCCGCGCCATATAATGGGAGAGTCCAATTTCAATTTTAGGTAGGTCAGGCTATGTGACTTAGATATCCCTATAGAGAAAATGGCTAATAATATTTGCAGAACAGTGCAGACCCTGATGAGGCGTTGCATTTTGCAGTGTCTGATCTGGGTCTGCACAGTTTGCCAGTTACCCTTTTCTTCAGACTAAACACATTACGAAAACACGCCTATTCAAATATATAGAAAATTTCACCTCCAAAAACTGAAAGTTTTCAGATAAAAATCTCTGATATTTTTCATATTCCTGCTCCAAATATAGATTGTCTGTAACCGTTAGAACCGCCTCGGCGAGGCGGTTCTAACGAGTACCAACAATCTATATTTTTGAGCAGAAATAAGAAAAATAATTTATACCCCTGTAAACCCTGTAAACGCCAGTTTTACTATATAAAATTGGGGTTTAAGGGAGTCAATATTCTATGTTATGTTTTCAAGGTATGTTTTCGTAATGACTAACACTGGGATCTACTGCAAAGTCAGTGTATGCTAAACAAACGTGTTTTATCAAAATAAAAATGTATAGATTATATAGAAAAATAATTTTTCTACATAAACTTTTCATTGTTGTTCGGATACAACAATTTTAGTCATCATCTTTAAACCATATTACAGTATAACCTCAATGGCTCGAACACGGATGGCTCCTATACCGTCGATGATTCGAACTCTTTTTTCAGTCCCTACAAAATTCTTCCAATAGCTCAAGAAAACAAATATTTAGGATTTTTTTCTTATTTTATCATGGAATTGTATGTTGCGGGTACTCATTAGAATCGCCTCATCGAGGCGATTCTAATGAGTACACTCAACATACAATCACTGTGTAGAAAATCGAAAAGATTTCACTAAATATCGCTATTTGCTTCCTGAATCGGCGCCAAGATTAACCCTCAGTGGCTCGAACTACCCACGTCTCGAACGAATTTCCATGGTCCCAAAGATGTTCGAGCCACTGAGGTCCGACTGTATATCACAAACATGGCTATCATAGACTGTATTATAAAGGTTCCCGTGTATAAAGGTTCCCGTGTACAACGTTAATGTAACCACGTAACGTCAATGATCAGCAGCGTCAACGTCAATTGTTTCAGCGTTTTGTGCTTACTGGACAGATATTTTTCAAAGAACCTTTTCCTCTTTGAGCGACTCATGAAAGGGCTTTCGGAACATATATGATTAACGAACACGCTGATTATGCCTGTGCATCATCACATGCTGATCAGAATCTTCGCAGTTCGTTTATAAAATCATTAAACCGACGTAAATAACAAACAACTACCTTGACTATACAGCTCCGCTACATGCTTGAATCTTATCTGTTCGCTAACACGACTGTGATTGCGCTTTGTGGGTTCTTAGTGGAGCGAGGACTTGGAGAGTGGGACAAACGAAATCACCCACCAGAATCACTTGGGTGACGCTGTTCATTTATGTCCTGAAAACATCTTTCCCACTGGGCACACAACGTAAAAATGACGTTATATCAACGTCGATGCGACGTGATCACGTCGCATCGACGTTGATACGACGTCATTTTGATGCTGTGTGCCTGCTGGGTTTTCTCCAGATGCGACTCATGAGATGATGAAAATTTTCTCAGCATCACAGTTTCCCTTTCCGGTTCACACGAACTGCACAAGACGCCAACAGTAATTGATCCGCAATGACAGAAATCGTACCTTCAAACATGTGCGCACAACGAAGACACATATCAGCCTGCGCATCTGCGCAGTCTGATCAGAGTCTTCGTTGTCCGCATGAAGAAACTTTGCATCCTTGGCTTTCCAAAATGCGCCCAGTGACGCTTCTGATAGGACTGTGCTAGTGCGCAGGCTGACCTGAATCGTCACTGGGTGTACATGTCCAGAGGTACGTTTTCTGACGATGCTCTTCAATTGCCCTCGTTAATAAAGAAGACAATTGCAAACTTTTAAGTTCTAAGTTCACTGCGAATAATAGTTTCAAACTCCAATGACATCATTTCATTGGCCAAAAAAAAAAAAAAAAAAAGAAATGTCCAAATTACCTTTAAGAAATAGGATTGAGGGTGGGGAATTTGAGGCTCATTGTCATACGTAGTTTTTGAAACATTGTACGTGGCAGATAGGTTTAAAATGAGGGAAACGCTTACGTATTAACCCTTGTCCTGCTGATCTGGATCTACATTGTTTGCAAAGGCAGGGTATATCCGAGTTCAGCAGGACAAGGGCTTAGACAATCACTGACTTAAAAAACTTTCTCGCAGGATCAATGTGAGACGTGCTCGATTGAATATAGACTTAATCACTTACCTCACAACTTTCTCGAAGATGATCGATGTGGGACGCTCTCGAGTGAAATTAGACAGAAACCCTGACCTCACAACAATCTCACAGAAGATCGACGCGATACGTTCGAGTAAAATAAGATAGAATCACTGACCTCACAACTTTCTCACAGATGATCGACCTGAGACGCGCAGTGAAATTAGACAGTATCACTGACCTCACGACTTTCTTACGGAAGATCGACGTCAAACACGCTCAAGTGAACTAAGACAGAATCACTGACCTCACAACTTTCTCAAAGATGGTCGACTGAGACGCGCTCGGTGAAATTAAACAGAATCACTGACTTCATAACTTTCCCACAGAAGATCTGCGTGAGACCTGCTCGAGTGAAATAAGACAGAATCACTGACCTCACAACTTTCTCATAGATGATCGACGTGAGACACGCTCGATTAAAATTAGACAGAATCACCGACCTAATAACTTTCTCACAGGTGATCAATGTGACACGCGCAAGAGTGATATTAGACAGAATCACTCTCATAACTTTCTCTTTGATCATCGACGTGAGACGCGCAAGAGTACAATCAGTCAGAATCACTGACCTCACAGCTTTCACACAGATGATCGATGTGAGACCCGCTTGAGTGAAATTTGACAGAATCACTGACCTCAAAACCTTCTCACAAATGATCGACTCGACACGAGACGCACAAGAGTAAAATTAGACAGAATCACTTACACCAGAGCTTTCTCATAGATGATTGACGGGAGACGTGCTTGAGTGAAATTAGACAGAATCATTGTCCTCACAAATTTTCCATAGATGATCTAAATGAGATTAACTCGAGAGAATTTCAACAGTATCACTGACCTCACAAGTGACGTGAGACGCGTTCGAGTGAAAATATACAGAATCACTGACCTAAAAACTTTCTCAGAGATGATCGACATCAGACGCACTCGAGTGGAAATAGACCAACTCACTGACCTCACAATTTTCTCACAGATGATTGACGTAAGACGCGCTAGAGTGAAAATAGACAGAATTACTGTCCTCAAAACTTTCTCACAGCTGATCGACGTGAGACGCGCTCAAGCGAAACAAGACAGAATCACTGACCTCACAACTCTCTCATAGATGATTGGCGTGAGACGCGCAAGAGTGCAATTAGACAGAATCACTGACCTCATAACTTACTCACTGATGATCGACGTGAGACGCCATCGAGTGAAATTAAACATATCACTGACCTCACAACTTTCTCACAGATTTATGACGTGAGATGACCTCGAGTGACATAAGACAGAATCACTGACCTCACAACATTCTCAAAGATGATCGACGTGTGACACGCTCGGGCGACATTAGACAGTCTTCATAACTGTCATACAGATGATCGACGTTAAACGCGCAAAAGTGAAATAAGACAGTAAGAATAAAATATGATCGACGTGAGACGCGCTCGAGTGGAATAAGAAAATATGATCGACGTGAGACGCGCTCGAGTGGAATAAGATAAAATCACTGATATCACAAATCATCGACGGGAGACGCACTCGTGTAAAAAAAGACAGAATCACTTACCTCACAGCTTTCTCACAGATGATCGATAGGAGGCGCGCACTAGAATGAAATTTGACAGAATCACTGACCTCACAATTTTTCTACCGATGATCGACATAAGACGCGCGTGAGAGAAATTAGACAGAATCACGGACGTCACAACTTTCTCACAGATGATCGACGAATGACCTCTCAACTTTTTCACAGATTTTCGACGTGAGATAAGCTCGCGTGCAATTATACAGAATCATTGACCTCTCAACATTCTCACAGATGATCGACGTGAGATGAGCTCGAGTAAAATTAGACAGAATCACTGGCGCCGATGATCGACCTTAGACCCGCTCGGGTATAAATAGACAGAATCGCTGACCTCACAACTTTCTGGCTTGAGACAATTTAAGGCATCACCAACTGTAATTTTGCTATTTGCCATTGAACTTCTGCAACTAAAATTCATGGAATAATGCGAAAACTCGAATAAACTAGATCACATATGGGATTTATTCTTACTTGTTTATTTGAAATCAAGGATGGCTGTGCATTTCAAGATTCAAGCTCTGGAGATAAGATACAAAATGTGACAGACACACAGCAGGACAGACAGAGCAGAGAGAGAGAGACATACAGACAGACAGACAGACAGGCAGAAAGACAGACAGACAGATAGAGAAGATGAACAACAAAAGAACCATCTACTCGTCTATGGGTCCCGTTTGTGTTTATACCCATTTAATATAGAACTGCATTTAAAATGCAGATATCTCTATTTAAATAGAGATATCTGCATTTAAATACAGATATCTATATTTAAATGCAGATATCTGTATTTAAGATAGAGATATCTGTATTTGAAATGTAGATATCTATATTTCGTTATTAAGTAGATATATCTGAATTTCAACTATAGATATCTGCATTTCAATTACAGATATCTGCATTTCAATTACAAATATCTCTAATTACATAGAAGTACAGATATCTGTACTTATAATAATGATATCTGTATTTGAAATGCAGATATATGCATTAAATAGGTTTAAACCCAAACGGGACGCCATACTCGTCACTGCACTGCGCATGCATGCAAATTTTATTTTCGAGGGCTATAATCAAAAAGACATGAGACAATGAGACAAGAATGACAGATTCCTGAATTAGACTTAACCTATCTGTTGTAAATCCGGCGCATTCCGCTTGTAATACATGCATTTTCTTTCACACCAGTAACCAACCATCAATTTACATATGTAACACGATATCCATTTAACGTTTATCACTATGCGTAAAATTTTTATTTTTATTTTTTTTCTTTCTTATTTTCCCAGAAAACAGGTCTTGATATTTCATGCAAATTATCTCCATTGGACAATTTGCATGAAATGTCAAATCCTGTTTTCTGAGAAAACAAAAAAGAAGAAAAAATATCAATTTGCGACCTGCTGAATTTGCCTGCTGTAGAGATAAAATGTCCTTGAAATGACGTTTGTACATAAGTACGCATATACCACAATATGCAGACGGCTGCGTTTTAACCCAATTATACCTAGCGTCCTATAAAAGGTCACAAGCTAACAGTGTAGACCCAGATCAGACGCCGCAGAACGCGGCGTCTGATCTGGGTCTACACTGTTTGCTTTAAATGCAGGAATTTCTACAAAACACGGTATTAATAGAGAACTAACCAGACACCCCTTATACTGGAGATGGACCGGTCCGAAGAGTGGAGGTAGAATTCATTCGGCGTAAATGGGTTAATGAGACACAACATAAGAAAATGGCAGTAACATTTATGCCAAGTGGACTCTTCCAACAGGTTCATTTCAAATATAAGGACTGTCTTGTAAGGTTTTCTTGTTACCATGTTTTGGAGAAATTCCTGTATTTAATGCAAACAGTATAGACCCTGATTAGACGCCGCGTTGTGCGGTGTCTGATCAGGGACTATATTGTTTGCCAATGTCCTTTTTATGGGACGCTAGGCATTAATGGGTTGAGCTTGCCATAAGTAGACATCGGCGAACAGCGAAAGCCCTTGCCAGAATGCGCAGCCATAGTCTTATCAGGATCATCATGAAAACATACCTATAATATTCTGACCCCCTTAAACCCCACTTTTATACAGTAAAACTGGGGTTTACAGGGGTATACATTATTTTTCTTATTTCTGCTCAAAAACATAGATTGTGGGTACTCGTTAGAACCGCCTCGCCGAGGCGGTTCTAACGGGTACTCGTTAGAACCGCCTCGCCGAGGCGGTTCTAACGGGTACCCATAATCTATGTTTTCAGCAGAAATATGAAAAATATCAGTTTTTTTATCTGAAAATTTTCAGTTTTTGGCGGTGAAATTTTCTATATATTTGAATAGGCGTGTTTTCGTAATGTTTTTTTTCTGTCCATTGGTGACCTCTGTAAGCGGACAGCGAAATCTTTAATCAGTGCATGGATTCGCAGGCTGATCTAAGCAGTGTGTGTCTTCATATGCTCCGAGGGCAGCTTTAAAGTTCTTACATGGCGAAGCTCAATATCAACCGCACTAAAGGGAAGTTAATACAATTAAAAGAATTTCTGCCATGTTTTGACGAAGGGAGATAGCTTTTGTGACTTCCTGTTTGCTGTCTTTATTTCCAAGCCCCTTTTGAAAAGGAGACAACTTGGACGTTTTTATTGTGCGCTTTCTGACAGAAAAAAAAACCTTAGAAAAGGAGTCTACCATTAAAGGGAAGAATTTGCTCCCAAGGGGAGCAAATTCTTACCTTTTAGAGCAGACCCCTTTTCAGTAGGGGCGCAAAACTCATTTTGACACAGTGACCCCTCCTGAAAGCGTTTCCATGCCCTTTTATATTCAGACAGGCTTGAGGAAATACTATAGACCAGATCAGAACCCGCAGAACGAGGTATCTGATCAGGGTCTACATTGTTTTCCATTCAACTACGTTTGTACCACTTGAGTTCACGATAAACCGACAGATATTCAAATGGTCTTGTTCTAATATTCGGAAAAGGCGTAAGTAGAATTGGGTGGAGAAATGAAAGTGTTCGAAGAATTTGGGCGATGATGATGATGATGATGATGATGATGATGATTAGTCCCGTTTATCATTTTCTAAGTTATATACATGAAATGAGACAATGTATTTGGATAAATATGGTAGGAACTCGCAGAAGAGGAACAGCCTGCGCATTACGAAAACATGCCTATTCAAATATACTGAAAAGTTAATCACCGAAAAATTGAAAATTTTCAGACGAAAAATTCAAATATTTTTCATATTTCTGCTCAAAACACAGATTGTGGGTACTCGTTAGAACCGCCTCGCAGAGGCGGTTCTAACGAATACCCACAATCTATGTTTTTGAGCAGAAATAAGAAAAATGATGTATACCCCTGTAAACCCCAGTTTTACTATATAAAAGTGGGGTTTAAGGGGATCAAAATTATATAGGCGTGTTTTCGTGATGGAATGTTTCAGTATGATTAAGTGGTGATTTTTGAATCTAAGATTATGTGTAAGGCGAGTTCTGAAAGGAATCGACTTACCGATTTGGGACAGTCTGTCGCGAATTTCAGTTATATTTGCAGCGACTCGTGTGACTTGAGTTACTGCAAGTTTATTTTAGTGTGGCGCGTGCGTTTGAGTGCATAAGAAATCAGTCTTGTCAACCAATGGTTCATTGAAAACATTAAAGGTGAAACTGAAAAAATGCAGGAATGCAGAAAAAAACTTTAAAGGCTCCATATTCCTCAAAATATACATTTTTGAGTCTGCTAGCGACAGCTAGCAGGCTCTATGCGATCGCATGGGTTTTTTTACTACGTCACAAGCGGATTTTCATCACCGCTATATTCATACGCGCACTACTTCTTAATCAGACGCAATGCGGCACTATTACGGCGAACTGAATGTGAAGCAGGGGATTTTTTTTATAGCTTTTCTATTTCGCTAACATAACTGTAACTGACATCGATTTAGATAGTGCAATTTGAAACATAGACTTCAAAATTCGGTGTAGTAATACACGCGCTACTTTTGTCAATCACCCCACGCCATCTTTGATGTTGTGCTTAGCAACGGAAGCTGAACGAAAAGAAAGTATCAGAATCTACTTATTCGATATTGAATATAGCAAGACATCAGGCATTTAATTCATTCCTCCTACATGAAATTACTTTATTCACACCTCAGTGACACGGAGTTGTCTGAAGACTGCTGGCCCATTTATACGTTATGACCCTTCTTTTGTGGACATCGGAAAATCTCTTGAAAACAGAAAAGGGTAGGCATAGCTGGTCGGGCTAATCTGTTGATGCTTAGGTGAAGCACTATCAAATGACAATCAGTTATTAAAGCTAATCTGGATTGAACATAGCCATTTCAAATTTATTTAATCTGCTCGTCTTCATAATAAGTTGATAAAGATAAATTTATAAAATTGCACCAGAATAATCGTGGAGCTACATCAGGTGTTGAATATGTATGAACTGGAGCATATCTAGACTTGAACTTTGATAATTCTAGAAATTGGAAATTGCTGCTGGAGATACACTCATTTGGAATAATCAGGTGGTAAACTTCATTGGAAAATAAAGAGGTACATTACTCCAATCACTGCATTGGCTTATATATGCAGATAATAAAATGGATTTTTTTTTTGTGAAGAAAGAAACAAAACAGAAGAGAAATAATTGTATTTAGTTTTTCAGTACATGGTTAGATTATTTATGTATATCTGTTTTACACAGATGCCTCAGTAAAGACCCATTCTTATTTATACATTAAAAGAAGTAGAATGCATTTCCATCTGACTGATTTTGAGAAATTAAATTGATAGTGAAAGCATGTAGTACAAAGTGTTCATGTTGGTTGTTTTTCAAGGAATAGTAAATTTTCACACAAAGCCATGTCTCTGAATGTAAATTTAATATTGGATGAAGCCACTGGTTGTAAGAAAGTGTGAAAATATGGATATAGAGCAAAATCCAGGTCCATCAAATCATATAAATCTAATTATCTAATTAAGTTAATGCCTTTTTTCGCGACACCGCCTTCTGAACAATTCAGAGTAACTACAGTTGCTATACTGGATGTACATTACTCTGTGGTGGTTCTGAATCTCTTTTAACTACACTTTTATTTAACTTTAACATGCGTAAAGTAACGTTATTATTTACCTGTATTATCAGTTAGATAACACACTTTTTGAATAAAAATTACTGGCATGTTTCTTATTTTTCTTAAGGAATATATGTTGTGGATATTCATTAAAAGAGCCCTACCAATGAATGACCTTCTAATAAGTTCCAACATGTTTTTGTGTTGAAATTATAATGAACTAGAACGTGTTTGAACAACACTATGACCCCAACTATATGGTTTCCCTTAAACATGCATTGTCCATAATACTGAAACACTAAAAATGGCTAACTTCAAAAGTAAGAATAGGATGGCCGAAACATTCCCATACAGAAATAGTATTTTTACCGCTGGGCGGCGAATAAATTCCAACCACAGTTTCATCTGCCATCATAATGAGAGTAAAGCAAAATGCAATTGGCTATCAGTCAAGCGTCATCCAATCAAAATCGCACTCTGAAAATGTCACTTTGTAGACCGGATTAAAGAATGTAACGAACACAAATAAGCGAATCTGAATAGAAGCGTTCATCATATCGATACTCCATCATGTGTATCGATACATGAAGCGTATCGGGATGCACCAATGCATCGATGAATCGTCTCACCACTAGGCGTAACTCAGCTAATATTTGGTGGACTGTAACCTCAAAACAATACGCCCTTCTCTACATCTTGGTCTAACTATAGCATAAATGAAGTTTCAGCTTGATCGGATATAAATTGTAGGAGGAGTTAACCAGAAACTAGAAGTTTAAAGAAATTTTCAATGGGGCTTAACTCTGCTAATATTTAGTGGACTGTAACCTTGAAACAATATGTGCTGCTCCACATCATGGTCTAGCTATAAATGAAGTTTCAGCTTGATCGGATGTAAGTTGTAGGAGGAGTTAGCCGGAAACAAAAAGTTTAATGAAATTTTAAAAGGGACATAACTCTGCTAATATTTGGTGGACTGTGACCTAGAAACAATATGCACTGCCCCCACATCTTGGTCTAACTATAAATGAAGTTTCAGCTTGATCAGATGTAAATTGTAGGAGCAGTTATCCGGAAACGAAAAGTTTAAAGGAATTTTCAAAGGGCTATAACTCTGCTGATATTAAGTGGACTGTAACCTCAAAACAATATGCACTGTTCCACATCATGGTCTAACTATAAATGAAGTTTCAGCTTGATCAGATGTAAAGTGTAGGAGTTAACCAGAAACGAAATGTTTTCTGAAATTTTCGAAGGGGCATAGCTCTGCTAATAATTGGTGGTCTGTAGCCCAAAAACAATATGTGCTGCTTCACATCATGGTCTAGCTATATACCAAGTTTCATTTTAATCGGATGTAAACTGTAGGAGGCGTTAGCCGGAAACGAAAAAGTTTTCTGACGGACGTCATACCCCGTAAAATAATATGTCCCGTTTTTCAAACAGGTGTATAATAATTCAAAAGAGTATAAATGCAAGAGTTATGGTTCTTGCGCGCTGCATGTTGTCTAATGCTGATTGATATTTACATGACCTTTCTTGAAGATATCTTGAACAGGTTTCAAGTTACAGAGTGGACACAATTTTGTGACGCATAAAGTTCCAAGTGAAATAACTCAAAAAGTATAAATGCAAGACGTATGGTTCTTGTGCTCTGCATGTAAGATAATGTTGATTGATATTTATATGAAGTTATGTGGAGACAGCTTGAACCATTTTCAAGTTACAGAGTGGACAAGATTTTGTGACAGACGCCCGAGGGAAAAAACAATACATCTCCCTACCCTAAAGGGAGGAGACATAAATATCAGAATCCTAGCTCAAGCGGGAGGGGGTATATTGCTTTTGGTGCAGATCTTATCAGCACTGGCGTCCCCATCCAAGGGTGTGTGGGGGGGAGGGGGGGGGGAATATTTAGAACAGAATAGATTCAAAAACAGGCATAACTGGCATGCTAGGTCCAATGGGGGGAAAAAAAAAAAAAGCAAGAGGACCATGATGGTCCTATATCGCTCACCTGAGCAAACAGCTTTGCATACTTACTGTTGAAGTTTCAGCCAAGTGTACTGCTCTAAAATTTTTGTATAAATTTTATAACCCTGCAGCCCAGTGGCCATGTTTTTTTCATCCATCATGATGGCTTGAACTGAATAGTGAAAGAGGATCACCAAAGGAACAATTCTGCTGTTATATTGAAATTGGTCCAGTGGTTTCTGACAAATAGATTTTTAAAATGTCTTATATAGATATATAGGGAAATTAAGCCCCACCCCCTAACGGCCATGTTTTTTGACAAATCATGACAGCTTGAACAAACTTGGTAGAGGGTCACCAAAGGAAAAATCCTGCCAAGTTATATTGAAATCGGTTCAGTGGTTTCTGACAAGAAGATTTTTAAAGTTTTCTATTTAGATATATAGGGAAAATAAGCCCCAGCCCTAGCAACCATGTTTTTTGACGAATCATGATTGCTTGAACAATCTTGATAGGGGGTCACCAAAGCAACATTCCTGGCAAGTAATATTAAAATCAGTCAGGTGGTTTCTGACAAGATGAATTTTAAAGTTTTCTATACAGATATATACGGAAAATAAGCCCCGCCCCATGAAGGCCATGTTTTTTGACGTATCATGAGGGCACAATCTTAGTAGAAGGTCACCAAAGCACATTCCTGTCAAGTTACATTGAACTCAATCCAACGGTTTCTTACGAGAAGATTTTTAAAGTTTTCTACATAGGGAAAATATGCTCCGCCCCCTAGCCGCCATGTTTTTTGATGAATCATAACGGCTTGAACAATCTTGGTAGAGGGTCACCAAAGAAACATTCCTGCCAAGTTATATTGAAATCGGTCCATTGGTTTCTGATAAGAAGATTTTTAAACTTTTCTATATAGATATATTTGGAAAATAAGCCCCTCCCAGTGGCGGCCATTGTTTTTTGACGAATCATGATAACTTGAACAATCTTGGTAGAGGGTCAACAAGGAAGGATTTCTACCAAGTTATAATGAAATCGGTCCAGTGGTTTCTGACAAGAAGATTTTTAAAGTTTTCTATAGAGATATATAGGGAAAATAAGCCCCACCCCCTGGCAGAATTTTTTTTAGACGAATCATGACTGCTTGAAGAATCTTGGTAGCAGGTCACCAAAGCAACATTCCTGCCAAGCTATATTGAAATTGGTCCATTGGTTTCTGACAAGAAGATTTTTAAACTTTTCTATATAGATATATAGGGAAATTAAGCCTCCCTCCCCACCCACCACCCGGCGGCAATGTTTTTTTGACAAATCATGATAACTTAAACAATCTTGGTTAAGGGTCAAAAGGAAAGATTTCTGCCAAGTATTAATGAAATCGGTCCAGTGGTTTCTGACAAGAAGATTTTTAAAGTTTTCTATATATATAGGGAAAATAAGCCCCGCCCCCTAGCTGCTATGTTTTTTGACAAATCATGACGGCTTGGACAATCTTGGTAGAGGATCACCAAGGAAACATTTTTGCCTAGTTATATAGAAATCGGTCCAGTGCTTTCTAACATGAAGATTTTTAAAGTTTTCTATATAGATATATAGGGAAACAAGAGGCCCACGGGCCACGGCTCGCTCACCTGAGTCACTGCAGACATGCAGATGTTATGCAACATTTTTCCAATCCTATCATCACAACTAATGAAAAGATCATCATTTGAGCAGTTCTTAGTTTTGAAGAAGAATATATGGGCCTGACAGTCAATGGAGCGTGATCATTTGAATAAACCATCAATCACATTTCAACAGTAGGATCAATGTGAAATTTGGTGGAAATTGGCTAAGTGGATTCTGAAGAATCATGATTTTATACATGTAAACAGCACAGTGGCAGAGAAATATAATAAATATAAACAAGATGATGGCCATCTAAGATTTCCAATCAGAACAATTTTAACTACTGTTGATCTACAATTCACTTGAATACTTTCAATATAAATGTATATGGCCCATACAAATGCATGGGGAAGCAAATTTGACCTTGGAGGTAAAAAGGTCAAACGTCAACATAGAACCATCATTTTAGCAATTTTGGTAGCTCTCCTGTCCCCCATAATTTGTGCAAAGATAAGGGCCCAGGGCTTATTTGGTTATGGAGGAGAAGATTTGTAAATTTTTTTTTACCATTATATGGGCATGGCAGCCATTTTGATCAATGGACCATGCCCATTTTAGCAATCTTTCATTCTCCTGCCCAAGGAGGCTCTGCATGAAATTTGAGCAACACTGGCCCGGAGGCTTCAGAGGAAAAGTCATTTGAAATTATCAACATTTTTTCCATACAAATGTATGGGGCCCATACAAATGCATACAGAAGCAAACTTGACCTCGCCGTAAAAAGGTTAAATGTCAATGTATGACAATTATTTTAGCAACCTTGGTAGACCGCCCGTTCCCGATGATATATGCAAACATTCAGCCACATGCCATCCTCGATTTTGGAGAATAACATTTTTAAATGTTTTTTTCCCATATAAATGCATAGGGAAGCAAACGACCTTGCCGTAAAAAGGTCAAATTTTAGCAACTTTGGTAGACCCTCCGTCCCCGATGAATTATGCAAAGATTCAGCCCCAAAGCATCCTCGGTTCTGGAGAAGAAGATTTTTAAATGTTTTTACCATATATGGGCATGGCGGCCATCTTGGTTAATGAACTGCGACCATTTTAGCAATCTTTTGTTCCCCCAACCTAAGGAGGCTCAATATGAAATTTGAGCAAATTTGGCCCAGAGGCTCCAGAGGAGATGTTATTTGAAATTCTGAACATTTTTCCCATATAAATGCATAAGGAAGCAAAATTGACCTTACCGCAAAAAGGTCAAATGTCAATGTACAACCATTATTTTAGCAACTTTGGTAGCCCTCCCATTCCCGATGATATGTGCAAAGATTCAGCCACAAGGCATGCTCGGTTTTGGAGAAGAAGATTTTTAAAGGTTTTTCCCATACAAAAGCATAGGGAAGCAAACTTGACCTTGCCGTAAAAAGGTCAAATGCCAACGTACGACAAATCTTATAACAACTTTGGTAGACCTCTTGTCCCTGATGATTCTTGCAAAGATTCAGCCCCAAGGCATCCTCGGTTATGGAGAAGATTTTTAAAGGTTTTTACCATATATGTGCATGGAGGCCATCTTGGGTCAACGGACCATGACCATTTTAGCAATCTTTCGTTCCCCCACCCTAAGGAGGCTCCACATGAAATCTGAGCAAAATTGGCTCAGCGGCTTCAGAGGAGAAGTCATTTGAAAATGTTAATGGACGGAGGAAAAGTGATCACTATAGCTCATCCTGAGCAGAGGTCAGGTGAGTTAAAAAAAAAAAAGTCCCACCCCCCTGGCGGCCATGGTTTTTGACGTATCATGACGGCTTGAACAATCTTGGTAGAAAGTTACAAAAGAAACATTCCTGCCGTGTTATATTGAAATCGGTCCAGTGGTTTCTGACAAGAAGATTTTTAAACTTTTCTGTATAGATATATAGGGAAAATAAGCCCCGCCCTCTGGTGGCCATGTTTTTTGAGGAATCCAAATGGCTTGAACAATCTTGGTAGAGGATTACTAAAGGAACGTTTCTGTAAAATTATATTGAAATCGGCCCAGTGTTTCTGACAAGAAGCTTTTAAAAGTTTTCCATATAGATATATACATGTAGGAAAAATAAGCTCCGCCCCCTGGCAGCCATGTTTTTTGACGAATCCAGATGGCTTGAACAATCTTGGTACAGGATCACCAAACAAACATTCCTGCAAAATTATATTGAAATCGGTCCAGTGGTTTCTGACAAGAAGATTTTTAAAGTTTTCCATATAGATATAAAGGGAAAATAAGCCCCGCCCCCTGGCGGCCATGTTTTTTGACGAATCCAAATGGCTTGAACAATCTTGGTAGAGGATCATCAAAGTAACACTCTTGCAAAATTATATTGAAATTGGTCATACTTTACTGGATGTATTTGGCCAGACAGTCCCGAGCAAACATTGTAAACCCCCATGAGATGCTACAAAATGCGGTGTCACATCAGGGGCTAAACTGTTTGCCACCCATTGAGCTATTTTAGACAAAACATTCGGTAGTAAATTGTACTTGTTAGCTCACCTGAGCGCAAAGTGCTCATGGTGAACTATTGTGGTCAGTCAATGTCCGTCGTCCGTCATGCGATGTCAACAATTGATTTAAAAGCCTACTCCTACACCCCTGGGCAAATTGACTCGATACTTGGTAGGAAGCATCGGGGTGACTTGTACATCAAAAATAGCTAAAATCATGCCGATCGGAAATCCAAGATCGCCGCCATGGCCGCCATCTTGAAAATCTATTTTTCGCTTCTTCTCCTGAACCGAAAGGCCAATTGACTCCAAACTTTCTAGGAAGCACTGGGGTGACTTGTAGATCAAAAATAGTTAAAATCTTGCCAATCGAAAATCCAAGATGGCCGCCATGGCAGCCATCTTAAATCTATTTTTAGCTTCTTCTCCTGAACCGAAAGGCCAATTGACTCCAAACTTGCTAGGAAGCATCGGGGTGACTTGTAGATCAAAACTAGCTAAAATCGTGTTGATCAGAAATCCAAGATGACCACCATCTTGAAAATCTATTTTTCGCTTCTTCTCCTGAACGGAAAGGCCAATTGACTCCAAACTTGCTAAGAAGCATCAGGGTGACTTGTAGATCAAAAATAGCTAAAATCATGCTGATCGGAAATCCAAGATGGCCGCCATGGCAGCCATCTTGAAAATCTATTTTTCGCTTCTTCTCCTGAACCGAAAGGCCAATTGACTCCAAACTTGCTAGGAAGCATAGGGGTGACTTATAGATCAAAAGACGCTAAAATCATTCCAAACGGAAATCCAAGATGGCCACCATGGCGGCCATTTTGAAAATCTATTTTTCGCTTCTTCTCCTGAGCCGAAAGGCCAACTGACTCCAAACTTGGTAGGAAGCATCAGGGTGACTTGTAGATCAAAAATAGCTAAAACCATGCTGATCGGAAGTCCAAGAGGGCCACCCCTGGTGGCCATCTTGAAAATCTTTTTTTCGCTTCTTCTCCTAAACCCAAAAGCTAGTTGACTTGAAACTTGGTAGGAAGCATCGGGGTGACTTATAGATTAAAAATGGCTAAAATCGTTCTGATTGGAAATCCAAGATGGCTGCCATGGTGGCCATTTTGAAAATGTAGATTTTTCACTTCTTCTCCTGAATCAAAAGGCTTATTGGCTTTAAACTAGGTAGGAAGCATCAGGGTGACCTGTAGATCAAAAATAGATAAAATCATCCCTATCAGAAATCCAAGATGGCCGCTATGACAGCCATCTTTAAAATCTATTTTTCGCTTCTTCTCCTGAATTGAAAGGCCATTTGACTCGAAACTTGGTAGGAAGCATTTAGGTGACTTGTAGATCTAAAATAGCTTAAATTGTTTGGATAGGAAATCCAAGATGGCTGTCATGGCGGCCATCTTGAAACTCTTTTCCTTTCACTTATTTTCCTGAACCAAAGGGCCAGTTAATTTGAAAATTGGTAGGAAGCATCAGGATGACATGTTGATATAAAAATAGCTAAAATCCTTCTGATTGGAAATCCAAGATGGCGGCCATCTTGAAAATCTATTTTTCTTTACTTCTTCTGAACTGAAAGACCATTTATTGACTCGAAACTTGGTAGGAAGCATCAGGGTGACTTGTAGATCAAAAAACGCTCAAATGGTTGCGGTAAGAAATCTCAAATTGCAGCTATGGTGGCCATCTTGAAAATCTGTTTTGAACTTTTTCCCCTGAACCGAAAGGGCAATTGACTTTAAAGTTCATTGGAAGTATCGAAGTGACTTGTAGATCAACAGTAGCTAAAAGTCATTCTGATTGGAAATCCAAGATGGCTACCATCTTGTTTATGTTTATTATATTTCCCTGCCACTCTGCTGTTTACATGTATAAAATCATGATTCTTCAGAAACCACTTAGGCAATAGCAACCAAATTTCACATTGATCCTACTGTTGAAATGTGATTGAGAGTTTGTTCAAATGATCACGCTCCATTGACTGTCTTGCCATATATAATATTCATCTTAAAAATTAAGAACTGCTTAAAGGATGATCTTTTCATTAGTTGCGATGACAGGATTGGAAAAATGTTACATAACATCTGCATATCTGCACTCACAATGCTACTCAGGTGAGTGGCCCGTGGGCCTCTTGTTCAATTTTAAATAAAGTATGGTAAGGAGTTGAGGTGAGTAACCGACCCAGAAATCAAATTTCGGGTAAGGTGTTCACATGCTGTGTTTAAAGGAGTGTAGATATTGATGTAGTGTATGTACAAGAATCTCAGACATGTGACAGACTATTGAAGCGATATATGAGCCTCTTCATGGGATAAAAATCTTATGCCATATGCGAACAACAAAGACACGTGGTTTTTGCTATGCGCAGTCTGATCAGCACCGTTGTTGTTGGCTGTCTAGACAGTAAACAACCTATCAAAAATTTTCAAGACTAGCTAATCTGGCACAATGGCCGAGTTAGCCAGTCTACGGCTGAGTAAGCAGGTCTGAGTCTTATTTGGTCGAAAACCTCGAAGACAGGTTTTTCATGTTGTTGCTTATATATTATCTGTACTTTGACAAAGTGCAGGGAGACTTTGTAGCGGCATCACACAGTGCTAAACACAAGCTACAATTGGATTAATTAACGCATAATTTTACTGCAAGCATATTTTATTTTCGGGCTTCAGAAGGGGGAAAATAGGACCTTATGCACATACTCCTTTCAACTTCTTAAACCTCATTGAAATATATTTATATCGGAAAGATTATTAAATCCAGAAAATAGGAGCTAAATTTTGCAGTAAGGAGGGTGTACATGCCAAAAAATTGTTATGCCATGAATTATACGATTTTTGCTTAAAGGATCTGTTTTAAGGTCTTTGTGAACATGTCGCTTTGCGACAAATGTCTTATATTGAATTAATTTTCTCCGTAACACATTATCCAAGTTGATAAAATAATATATAGAGGCTGTTGCATTATGTGAGGGATTTTTACAGATCCCTCATTTATTATTCGGAACTAGCGAAACTATTTGGAACTAGCCAAATCAGTGGAGAACTTCACATTCATCACAAGGGCAGATAACCTAAGGCGAAGGACAAAGTCTTTGGTGTGATATTTCAAGGAAGGCTAGTACTCTGTATCAGCCAATAAAGTCCAAATTTTGATCAGCCACTTATTTGGAAATTGTTATGAAGCATAACTTTACCTGGTTCTAGCCAAATGACTGTATCTGATCAGTTGTGCCAGCTTTAGTGTTCAGACAACAAAATTCACTTGCCTACACCTATATGCTTATGTGTGTGCAGAGTTGGAGCATGGGCATGTCACTATGACTTTGAGGATTCAAAATGTTCTTGGTATTTTTGCAGCTAATAAAAATTGTCCAGATAATTGAGGAGTGTGGGTAAAAAATATTTCAGTCATTATAAATAAAGATAAAGAGCCTTAAATAAAAGGTTGCATATAAGAATTTAAGAAATAGACAACATAAGCTGTGTAGAGCTTTTAATGCTTACAAGTTCTTTCAACAGCTAGCCCTACTGGGATGTCTAACAGAACCATGATCAAAATCAAGATTTGTGATCTAGTTTGCTAAGTTTTTACTATACATATGTGTACAGTATAATAATTACTGTATTTTTTAAGTCTAGTCCCATATAATTCACATCTTAGAATTATTTGCTGTTATTATTTAGCCCGGTTTCATGTATTTTCACGTTACTAATGGTAAAACGTTTCATCATAACTACTTACAGAGACAAATGCTGAAAATAATTCTGAAGTCATCTAAATTATTATCTGAGCATTTATTTTATGTACAAATAATGCAGTTCTTTGGATTTGATTTGTGAAAGCATTTGTGTAAACAAGCCAACCATGTTGCCGCCATTTTGAACCAAAAGCCATGTAACTTCGCGTTAATTAAATTTTTGGCAGAAAATCATCATGTAATTGTAATGTGATTTTTGCAAATTTTGGCCATTTTCAAAATAAAGTACGGATACCGTATTAATCCGCCTATAAGACGATTTGTTTATAAGACGGGGGCTGTTTTTGGGCCCTTCTCAGGCAGGATTTTGCTTTTAATTAATTATAAGATGGGTTAAAAAAGTCGCCTGTCGGAGACATTCCCTGCCACTCAGAAATTCCTAAAGTACATGAAGACATCGGCGATGATTGGTCAGATTTGTAAGTGAATTTATCACAGAGCTGGAATTAAAAAAACTCCCAACACCACTTACAAGCATGCATACCGTATTTAACTGTGTATAACACGCATCTTATTTACCCAGAAAACGTTTATAAAAATCCGATGTGTATTATTTATAGGAACACCAAAATCGGGACAGAAATCACCAAGATAATCGGTCGCGAAAACTCATGACATTCGGGGGTGGTCGGGTGGTGCGAAGGTGCTGTGTATCTTACATCACTGGAGCGTCCAACTGATATTGGCTTACAGTTGGGCAAGGCCTGCTATCCTGTAGTGGGTAAGGGTAGAGGGGGGAATGTTTTTATTTCTTCTGTTTCTTCACTTTCATTCCTGTACCTCTTTCTTCCCTGTCCCTCTCTTTCATCTCCTCTACTCTCTCTTCTATCTCTTTTCTCCCTTTCTCTGGGAGACGACACAAAATGACCCTCAAGGGTTGACGTGTCGTTAAACCCCAACACAATCAAAAAATCATGACATTCACGATCGCCCGTTAAAAATGCGAAATAGAATGATTGCTATAAGATATTCATGATTTTTTATACCTATCTCGCCCATACCAGGGTTCTGGCAGCTCAAAACAAGCAACTCGATCTGATTTGTAGTAATTTGATATCTTTTTCATGTCCATGCTTTTTTTGTTTACGCTTTTTTATTTTGCTGATCATGTGATCTCTTCAAAGGGAAACTACTCAAACAGGCATATGCATATGAATCTGTATTGATTACCGGACTTTGACAAGACTCAACCGTAACTTGAATAAATCGGCCTGCACAACTGATTTATTGTAGTTCAAAATAGGAAATAAATTTGGTAGAACATAAATATTGGCACGAACGATCATACATTGAAAAAATAAAAAAGTATTTAAGTTTATGCAATTATTAAAATTATTGATAATAAACAAAACCAACTGGGCTTTTGAGGTAGGTAGATCGGTCATTTGCATTTTATCTTTTATTTTCTTACCACCTAGCTAGCATTCTACGTAAATCTACATCGGGCCGTCATCGGCCCGCCAGCTACCCTGACGGGCCGATGACGGCCCGATATAGATTTACGTAGAATGCTGACTGGGCATATGTTTATCTTTTTTTTTTTTTTATTTAAACTTTTCTTCCAACTTACCAAAAAGATTGTTTGAAATAAACAATGTTTATGATAAAGAAAATCAAACTACCAGCATACATCTGTGCACTTAATTGGTTAATTGGCAGTCAGAATGACAACTAGTCGACTTTAGTTGTTGTTTGCATTGCCCTGAGGCACTGAGTTGATAATTTCACGTCTCAGTTAAGAAAGTGACACAAAGAAGGTGTTAATTATGAGAACACAAAAGAAATAACTACATTTTTATTATCATAGCGTCTGCAGTGGGGAAGCAAAGAACTGCCTACACTACATCAAGTTGCCTGAGGCCCATGGTAACAGAGCTGCACAACGAAAATTCAGTTAGCATTATCGTAAATTCGGCCTGTTTCTACTCTAAATCTTCCGAGTTCGGCCATTTTCAACTCAATCCTAGTGAAATTTGACACTTAGTATCTGGTAACTTAGTAAATAACGCACAGATAAATTCTTCGTGTTTTACATAGAACATCTCTTTTTTTTTATTTCAAAACTAGCAAATATTGAAGTGCGTGTTATACACGGGTGCGAGTAATACACAGAAAAAATCGGTACTTCACCTACAAAATTACCTTGCTGCTATTTCTGTCAAGGGACGAAGGTAAACATTATATCCTTCTACCGGTTTCGAAGACCGGCATTTTCCGTGACCACCTGGCACCACCGGACTTTGCCGAAAATACCGATATGGCCAAAGATCTTGATTATAAGATGGGTCTGGATTTTTGGGGGCTGTTTTTTTTTTTTTTTTTTTTGGAAAAATCCCCGTCTTATAGGCGGATTAATACGGTACCTTAGATTTGATATTTTCATAGAAAAAATAAGTTAGTCTTAGCTGTAAAAATTGATTTAATAGATATAGGTGTAAATGTCATTAAGGACTGTTATCACCACGGTCAATATATTTCTTTTCTAAGCGGAAATCACAAAACAACAGTGTATTTCTGAAAACAAACCTTGCCCACTAAAGCGTGACTTTGTATTTAAAACATCCAGCAGGTAGGTGGCGCTGCCGTTTATTTTCATTGAGAACTCAGTTTAACGCAATATTGAATTTAACGCGAAAATACATGGAGTATATTACTTTTATTCACACAGACTATTTAGGCTGACAAAATTAATCAGATAATTCATTAACTGATCTATAAATTCCACAAAAATGATTATCATTACAGATGTCTTATAATCAATGAGACGCCACATTTTGCGGCATCCCATCTGGGTCTACACTGTTTGCTCAGGCCTATTTGACCAAATACATACAGTAAAGTATAACATGGGAAGAGTCCTGCTCAGACAGACAAGTAAACTGACCAAATCTTTTGTGATAAATAATCAATCACAATGACAGGAGTGATAATCGACCAGATTAGCCAGCCTTAGAGTCTATTTATACATTGTATTTGCTGTATGATGATTCTAGCGAATAAAAAGAAAAGAAAAAAAAATGCAACAATGTATCCATTTAAAGATACTGCCTCCAGATTTGTGGGACTTTTACCCAACCCGATCACATGATGAACAGGCCCTGCCTAAGGCAACTCTGCCCTGGAGACTATAGGCAGCCCAACTACTTCCCTGGCCCCGATGGGCGGGGGCCGTGGTCTGTGGGTCGTGATTTCTGAATACCCGATAATCAGTGCACGCCGGTAATAGGTACCAAGTTACGCTACACTACCGGTCACAGGAGCTTGACATTGGATAATTTCTACTTATAGGGCCTGTCCTTCGAACCTTCGATTATTTCATAATCGTAGGGACAGGCCCTATAAGTAGAAATTAGCAAACGTCAAGCTCCTGTGCTACCGGTTGCCTACATGAAATGCACTTTACGGCAACAGGAATTTTGCTGAAGAACTGAACAAGTATCTGTTGTTGTTTTTCGCGTGCGACACACCATGAATTTCAAAAATGCAGGTAAAAGAAGCTTTCATGTCTGTAGCCTCGCGAAAAATAAACTGTTCGACAGCCGGTAGATTCTAGTAAACAAGCTGGTTGTCATACGACAACACACACAGTTGTCGCAACACCCAGAAGGTCGGAAACCAGACACGATACGTATCGCTGAGCACTTTCATTGGCTGACTGACATCACATGTCTCAGTCGAAACACTCGGTGTTATTCGCTTTAATCATTGCGACTTTTCAGGCCACGGCAAGGGTCCGTACACACAATTCTGTTCTATTCCATACGTGTTATCATTTGACGCCACCGTCGTGGCTGCTTCTTCGCGGCTGCTTCTTCGCAGCCACGAGGCGGTGTCGCTACAAGAAAATGCATCTGTATTATTGCAAGGAAGTATCCATCAAAGAGATGGGATATTTAGTCCTGATTCAAGAGGGCGTCAATGCCTACCATGTTGTTTAGTATTATTGGTGAAAGCTGTACAGAAAAGGATCTGTACCAACAAGTTGAATGTCAACAACATGAATGAAATTCTGTTTGCAGGAGATAAATTATACAAGTATGCAAAAAAGAATGCCAAGACATATCATGACTATTTAGAGCCATGTGATTTGCCATCTTATTTTTCACTTGACAACCAGCATTATCCCTGGAAAGTGAAAAAAAAAAAAAAAAAAAAAAAAAAAAAAAAACATTTTCAGGAAATTTAAATATCTTATCCTTAGTGGAGTATCCTTTCCTTGATTTAGAGACAGGACTCGCTATGACTTTCTCATTCAACCCATATGCAGTCTTCATTTGCAACGGCTTTTCTATTGCATTATTGGAACAAGGTGACTGTTTCTACCTTTTTGAGTCACATGCAAGAGCTTCAGATGGAATGCCAAATGTTAATGGCAAAAACATTTTGTTAAAGAAAACAAATATAACTGGCATTTTCCTTACATTTGCGTAGATTGTTTAGTTTTGATAATTCCTTTACTACAACAGCGGTGAGTCAGTTTGATTTGCATTTGCTCTGTATATCTCATGTTTGCAGGGAGACCATAAAATGATACCAGTGAGCTGGGTTTCAAATTTGTGACATAACTACCTATCCTCCTTTACAAGAATGTATTTCATTTGAGTTGTGTCCATCACAGCCTTATGCTTCCTCCCAGCTTGCTGACAGCTTAAATGAACACGGTTCCGCATTACTTGATTCACCCCTTATATGTGAAGAATTGCAAACCTCCCTGAATAAGAAACTTAAGTTAAGTGACACATCAAAAGATGGTTTGAGCAGTAAGAAATTTAAAAACAAAGAAAGTGCTATAGTCACACAGTTTCACAAGTTGGTGTCTTGTGGTCCCCAGTACATATGTACAAGTTGTTGTCAAACATTTTTCAGACATTCTGATGTTAAATTTGATATTCAGGGTCTAAAGCCCGAGATGAAAAGACTCTGTACATTAGGACATAAAAGTGTGGAGGATAAGGAATGGATCTGTCAACAATGTGCTAATAGTTTGAAGAAAAATAACTTGAACAAATATCTTCCTTTTTGTCAAGCCCGCTTGCGCTGAGCAAGACATAGTCACCATAGCTGCATTTAAGTGTATATTAGTGAGTCCATCCGTATTTGTCCGTCCTAGCTAGAAATTTTGCATGCAGAATCATCTTTCAGTGTAGTTTGAAATTTCTCCAAGACTTGGCCTTGAGGTCAGATTTGTCAAGGACATGCACTTACCAGCAGAATTTAAGAGTTTTTAAAGAAAGTCTTCTATTCAGGAAGTGCAATGCCCAGATGCTTGATATATTCCATAGAGCTCCATCTTATCGTATAGTATTGGTAGCATTGGAATGTCGTCTATCTTCTTTGCATGTATTGTGTAAAATTGCATAGAAGATACACAGCACTCCATTAGTACTTTACAAGCTAGCAGACTCTTAGGACTATCAGTCCTTTGATTTATCTAAGAAAGGGTAAATAAATTGATATATAGTTTTAATACGATCATAAAATGCGGCATCTGACAGTCTGTTAAATTTCAGTTAGTCTCTCGTTTTTGAACTGAATCAAAAATGAAATGATTTTTTATTGTATCTCTTAATTAATGTTGCCAACATTAATTCACGGATACGATAAAAAACAAAAAAAAAAAAAACAAAAAAAAAAACATTTCATTTCAAGAACGAGACAAACTGACATTTTACAGGCTGTCAGGTGCCACATTTTATGATTGTATCAATACCATATACCAATTTATTAAACCTTTCTTGGATAATGAAATTGCTATTTTTTTGAGGAATATGGAGCCTTTAAGCAGAAACGTCAGAAAAATGTACTTTCGAAAATATACGCACAGTGAAAATTGCGATCAGACTGCGCATTCGCGCAATCTGATCGGAATCATCACTGGGCGCATTTTGGATAGTCAAGAATGCTAAGTTTCTTAATGCTCTTATCTAGAACTATGGAAACTGTGACAGTTTAATTCACCGTATAATATGGGAAACTAAGTAAAGTTTGGTTAAAAGCACGTTAAGACTAATTTATTCAGTAAAAAGGTTGCAATAAAGTAATCAATAAATCGAAAAGCTGATTTACAAAACTTCTAAATTCTAAAATGCAGACCCTCGTATACCTCTGTTTTCACTATATATCATAGAGGTATATTGCGCTCTAGATTACATGGAACTGTTAACGTAATGACAGGCAAGCGATACATTCAGGTAAAGGCGGATTCCGAGGGGGTTCATGTGGGATGGTGGTGGGGGTGGGGGCGAGGGTGACTCAAAATTTCATTTTCATGGGAATTTTTTAATAAATTTGGCAAATCGTAATTACCCTAAATATTCATACACCTGACTCTTTACCTTATATTTCTCTTCAACAAGTTCATTTTATTATGAGTGCGTAAAATTACTGGATGAATTAGCATTTACCACTCTCTAGGCTAATTCAGCAGACGACATACTGATAATATTTTTTTTCTTATTTTCTCAAAAACAGAAAAAACAAAACAAACCAGGATTTGTCGTTTCGTGCAAATTGTCTCCATTGGAGACAATTTGCATGAAATGTATAACTCTTTTTTGGGATAAATAACAAAAAAAAAAAAAAAAAAGAAATATTTCAATATGTCGTCTGCTAAAATATTTACCAAGAGTGCGTAGATTAAAAAACATAATTAAGGTGATGGAATACATGGAATGCAAATGTGATTTTTTTCCCATCCCCTGCCCCATTCCCCCTTAATGGGTCTACTCTAAAGGGAAAAAGCGCTCCACGTGAGCAAAGTATTTCCCTTTTGAGTTGATCCCTTTTCTGAAGGAGCTTGGTTTGCTCAAAATAAGAAATATGGTTTCCCTTATATAAGCGGAAAAGCTATAAAGTCTATTCAGTCCTTTAAAGGGTCATATCAAGGTGTTAAGCAAGGTGTTAGGTGGACTGCAAAGACCCATATCTGTCCTGTTCGCCCACCGGAAGTTATAGAATACATCGAAAACAGGGGTTCTGTACAGACTGTGGGAATGCACAGGCCGAGTGAAGTCCTAAATACATATGAAGAAATTTACTGTCTACAAATATTTCGTCAAACCTCAAACCACTTCTACATTTATTTCACTGTGGTTTTCTGCATAATTAATAATAACATTTCACTGTGGTTTTCTGCAAAATTGATATGTCATTTAATACCTTTCAATTTACTACCGTATCCCATGCGGTAAAGGACTTTCCTGACAGAGGCGAATCCAGGATGATTTCTGAGGGGTTCGATTTGATCAAATTACCGTAGTTGCTTTACGTATTCGGAAAGACAGGCCTGAGCAAACAGTGTAGGCCCAGATCAGACGCCACAGAACGCGGCGTCTGATCAGGGTCTACACTGTTTGCCACTCATCCAGAAACTTTGTCAATTCATGTTATAAAATGGTTTTGTTGAAGAGAAGTATAAAGTAAAGAGTTAGAGGTGTGAATATATAGGGTAATTACATCCTAAATTTCCCATGAAAATGCCCACCTGAACCCCCTCTGAATCCGTCCCTGTCTGAACTGAGAGCTCGTCTTCCATTAGGGTTACAAGTCCACGTAATGTAAACCCCACCTTCTCTATAATATATATGAAATCAGAGGTCTTATATGCTCTTTAACTAAAGTTTACTTCATTTCCCATATTATATGGTGAAAATGTGACAGATTACATAGCTCTAAATAAGAGTGTTACAAGCTAATGTTTTCTTATTTCTTCACAGAAAGTCCACTCAAACATACATTAAGGGTACTAATTAGAAACGCTTACCAGAGTAATATCTAATTTGTAAAAACAATATGTTTTAGAGAAATTAGGAAAACCATCATTTTTTCATCACGAAAACATATCTATATAATTTTCACCCCCCACACCCTTAAACTCACTTTTATATAGTAAAAATGGGGTTTGCAGGGGTAGCTGATATTTTTTTTATTTCTGCTCAAAAGCATAGATTGTGGATACTCGTTCTAACGAGTACACCAATTTATGTTTTTAGCATAAATATGAAAAATATCAGAATTTTTTATCTGAAAATTTTCAGTTTTTGGTGGTGAAATTTTCAGTATATTTGAATAGGCGTGTTTTCGTAATGTGTTTACAAAAAATGCCTTATGTGGCTCTATGGTTAAAAAGTACACACTTTACATAGGTGTGTTAACATACTGAATATGACAGATCAGTATTTTTTATTATTTTTTTAATGCTGACGGGAGTTTTAGACTATTATAAAATGTGCATTTTAGTCTAAGATGAAATTCAACAAATGGGTCGGGGCACAGCATTTCCTACAGCATTACGAAAACATGCCTATTCAAATATACTGATTTTTTTACCACAAAAAAATGAAAATTTTCAGATAAAAAACTCTGATATTTTTTCTATTTCTGCTCAAAAATAGATTGTGGGTACTCGTTAGAACCGCCTCGGCGAGGCGGTTCTAACGAGTACCCACACTCTATGTTTTTGAGCAGAAATAAGAAAAATAATGTATACCCCTGTAAACCCCAGTTTTACTATATAAAAGTGGGGTTTAAGGGGGTCAAAATTATATAGGTATGTTTTCGTGATGAGGATCGTAGACTCAGATCAGCCTGATCGTAGTCTTCACAGGGCACAATGTGTGTAGCCAATGATCTTAAGCATCTTCAAGCGGACAGCGAAGATACTGATACGCCTGCGCGGATGAGAAGGATGATCTGTCTTCGCTGGCGAACATGCAGTCTTTACGGAAATCACCCATATTCAAATATATTGAGAATTTAACCACCAAAAAATGAAAACTTTCAGATGATAAACTTCTTGTATTTTTCATATTTCTGCTTAAAACATAGATTGTAGGTACTCGTTAGAACCGCCCCGGCAGGGCGGTTCTAACGAGTACCCACAATCTTTGTTTTTGAGCAGAAATAATAAAAAAAGAATAATGTATACCCCTGTAAACCACAGTTTAACTAATATATATATATATATATATATATATATATATATATATATATATATATATATATATATATATATATATATATATATATATATATATATATATGGGATATATATATGGGGTTAAGGGGGTCAAAATTATATAGGCATGTTTCCGTGATGGGAAGTGCTGTGTTCTGGCTATACTCAAGGCTAGCCATTTAAGGATGACACACGTTATAAAAACAGGTAAGTGCCAGCAGCCACTCTTCTGAAATATCTTTTTTATTATTATTATTAATCGGAGAAATAGGAAAATGACAAGGGACGGTTAAGAGTGCCGTCTGCTAAATTTTTAATGGCAGTCTAAGGGTTACACATAAGCAAAAATTAGCCGGCCTCGGTGGCTCAGTTGGATGCGCGTCCGACTGGGTTCGACCCCGCTGGGTTAGCACTATTCTTTTGTGGAGACTTGATCATGAAATATTTGCTATGGTCATTCTCTTCCTTCTGCTGATTCAAGAAGGGCAGTTGTCAGTATCTGGCGAAAGAATGTACACAATACTGATTAACCGCTTAGAGGACTAAACCTGCCCAGTAAATGTGTGGCTAGGTAAAATGAACGCGCTCGATGGTCCATGGTCCATGGGTTGACTGGGCCGTAAAACCTCACAAAAAATGACAACATTACAGTATATAAAAAAGAAGCTTGTGCTTTCTCTCTAAAGACGACAATGATAGCGACGACGACGACGACGACGACGGTGATGATGATGATGAACAAGGAAAGCAAACAGAATGATGTTAAAAACTTACTAGACAAGGCACCTCAGTAATCCATTTCATCACACTTCTCTTTTTGATAAATAACGTATAGCCTATTCAGAACGAGGCTGACTGCAAGAGGCGTTATAATTGACTAGCTTCCAATACTGGGAATCCAGGCATGAGTAATTGGAAATCCCAACATTCCGTATGGATTATCGCAAAACGGTTGTCGAATTCAGAGATTTTGAATGCAAGCCGCGCAAATTGAAAATGACAGCGCAACTGCGAACAGTAAAGATTCAAAGCAGCCCGTGAAACCATACACTCTGATCAGGAACTTTCCTGTGTATCTTTATATTCTGTAAGCGGACAGAAAAGACCCTGATCAGACTGCGCACCTGCGCAGTCTGATCTGGGACTTCACTGTCCGCTGTCCGCATTTAAGGGTACTTTTTTCCATTGCACTACCAATACAACTCATCGAGCACTAGGCATAAGTAATTCAGTGCCTACATGTACTTCTTCTGGAATTCGTGGTCCCAGTTTCTGATAGCACACTGGGCAAAGTTTTCAGCAGACGACATATAAAATATATTTTTCTTTTTTTTTCCAGAAAACAGGTCTTGACATTTCATATAAATTGTCTCCAATGGAGTAATTTGGCATTGAATTTGGTACGGGCAAGTGTTTATGGCATTGAATTTGGTACGGGCAAGTGTTTATGGCATTGAATTTGGGACAGGCGTGCGTTTATAAAACGGTAAAACAGTTTCATTCTCATTCAAGTTTAGACGGACGTTTATACTTATGCCAGTCTGAAGCCCTTTTTATACCGACCTCGAGGGGGGTGGGAGGGGGTGGGGGGGGTGGGGGTGGGGGAGATGGATAACTTCCTATATATGGCATAGTATGGATGTGCGTGCCGAGTGGCCCCCCTTTTTCAGCACTGCCAAGTATATGATTGGCCCTTTTTTTCAGCAAAAAATATATGATTGACCCCATTTTTCTGGATTAGTATATGAAAGGTCCCACTTTTCTGATGTATCCCGGTACATGCATATATTTTTCATTCAGAGATTTTTCGAGGCTGCTTGTTCTCTTGGTTTTCAATGAATAGACTGCTATATTTGTCTATCTACCAGCAATACGGCGTGCAAAAATCAAAGGGCAGTTTATGAATGGGTCCAGATTTCAGACGATCTAGTATATGAAAGTCCAGGTATACATGTATGATTGGGGTAGGTTTAGAAATACTGGCTCGAACACCCGTACTACAATTACCCCCAAGTTATCCCCCCACCCCCACCCCCACACTTTCCTCCCAACGCTCACACGAGATACCGACACTCGATACCACCACAAAATTCCTTATAATAATGATTTGACAATAGGGATTAGCAGGCTGGACTGAATATTTGCTGTGTTGAGTTCATATTCGCCAAAACGTGTGTCATTTATACATTACTTTTAACCCATTGAAGACTGGATAAACTCTCCCAACTTTTTATATTAGAAGAGTCCATTTTTCGATTTTAGGTATGTCAGACTATATGATAGAGATATTCCTAAAGAAAAACAGTTGAACAATTTGCAAACAGTGGAGACCATGATCAGACGCCGCGTTCTGCGGCGTCTGATCTGGGTCTGCACTGTTTGTAAGTTACCCGTCGCAAGTTAGGGGTCTCCAGTCTTCAATGGGTTAATACCACCATTACCTAAATATTAGGACTGACGGGCCTGAGCAAAACACAGAACTCGGCGTCTGATCTGGGTCTACACTGTTTGCCACTTTTCTTGCGGTTTAAGAGACATCAACATATCAAGTATAGTAAGAAAAGATGTTCCAAAATTTAGGGTAGGCTAGACTGGCTCCAGTCTCCAGTGACTTTTCACTTATGACTAGCCTTATAGCCATGATGTATTGGTTTTATTTTAGTGGATTATCATACAAGATATTAAGAAAATATATTTAGTCACTGGAGACTGGAGCCAGTCTAAGGTTAGGTTTATATACAGTAATTATAGTATTTTTGTTAACCCATAAATTCCGGGCTGGAATCCCAGTACCTGTGAAATGCATCGTTTTAACGCTAAGCATTTTGGGTAAAAGAAAATCAGCAGGCGATATTTTAAAATATTTTTTTTCTTATTTTTCCAAGAAACCAGGTGGTTTCATTTCGTGCAAATTGTCTCCTATGGAGACATTTTGCATGAAATGTCAAAACCTGTGTTCTGGGAAATAAATGTAAAATATGAGTTCGTCGTCTGCTGAATTAACCCAGAGAGTGCCTCGCTACCCGGGCCTCGCTATAACTGAAGAAACGCAAAAGCATGACACAATTTTATACGCCCGCATATATCTCCACAAAAACGTGATCAGAAGTGGAGGCGATTCGTGGCATCACGAAAACATGCCTATATAATTTTGACCCCTTTAAACCCCACTTTTATATAGTTAAACTGGGGTTTACAGGGGTATACATTACTTTTCTTATTTCTGGTCAAAAACATAGATTGTGGGTACTCGTTAGAACCGCCTCGTCGAGGCGGTTCTAACGAGTACCCACAATCTATATTTTGAACAGAAATATGAAAAACATCGATTTTTTTATCTGAAAATTTTCATTTTTTGGTGGTAAAATTTTCTATATATTTGAATAGGCGTGTTTTCGTAATGGATAAAAGAAAAAAAGTTTACCCATGTATCTGCATAATATTGTGATTTTATAAAGACTCACCCTTTTATTTATATGTTACACGAATGAAAATTCCAAATATTCCATTACGAAAACACGCCTATTCAAATATATAGAAAAAATTCACCTCCAAATACTGAAAATTTTCAGATAAAAAACTCATTTTTCATATTCTGCTCAAAACAGAGATTGTGGGTACTCGTTAGAACGGCGGTTCTAACGAGTACCCACAATCTATATTTTTGAGCAGAAATAAGAAAAATAATGTATACCCTGTAAACCCCAGTTTTACTATATAGAAGTGGGGTTTAAGGGGGTCAAAATTATATAGATGTGTTTTCATGATGTATTTATATGTTACACGAATGAAAATTCCATATATTCACTACACAAAAGACAACATTTAACACTTGTTCACCTTCCTATTTTAACGCTTAGCATGCTGAGTAAACTTTTCGGCAGACGACATTTTGAAATTGTTTTCTTATTTTCCCAGAAAATAGGATTTGACATTTCATGCAAATTGTCTCCTTAGGAGACATTTTGCATGCTGTGACAAATCCTATTTCTGGGGAAAGTAGGAAAATTATTATTAATTTGTCGATTACTGAATTGGCACACAGCGTGCTTAGTGTTGAAATATCATCATGATAAATAAATTATATTTAGAAAAAGTAGTGAAGCATACGAGCACTCTTTAGGCGAGAAGAGAAAACGACAACCTAAACCCGATGATGCTGTCCTATTTTCCACAAGGAAAAACAGAGCTTTACATTTCATACAAAATATCTCCTCTCAGACTGTATATAACGCCAAAAGTTTTGTTCGGAGATATACAAAAAAAATAAAAAAAAAAAAAAAAAAAATAAAATAAAAAAAAAAAAACAGCAACAAACTTAATATTTGAATTCAACTAACTAAAAGGAAACGTTTACACAGCGATAAGAAATAAAATATAAGAGGAACAGTGTTAAGAAACATACATTCGGACATGTTCGCCCAGCGAAGATTCAGATCAGCCTGCGCATTCGCGCAGTTTGATCAGAATCTTCACTGGCCGCATTTTGGATAGCGAAGGGTGCAAAGTTTCCGCATGCGGACAACGAAGACTCTGATCAGACTGTGCGGGTTCGCATGCTGATTTAAGGTTTCGTTTGGCGCACATGACAGAAAGGTTCATTTTCTCATGATGTGGCCTTATCTTATTTGTGGGCTGGCCTCGGTGGCTCAGTTGGATGCGCCGTCCGACTGGAGACCAGGAGGTCGCGGGTTCAACCCCCGCCGAGGTCGGCAACATTCTTTCGTGGAGATTGATCATGAAATATTTTCCACGGTCATTCTCTCCCTTCCGCTGATTCAAGAAGGGCAGTTGTCAGTTTCTGGCGAAAGAATGTGCACAATACTGGTTAACCGCTTAGAGGACTAAGCCTGCCCAGTAAATGTGTGGTTAGGTAAACTGACCGCGCTCGACATGACCCTATTGGGTTGACTGGGCCGTAAAACCTCAACACAAACAAACAAAATCTTATTTGTGGCCCACAAAACGCTCTTGGTTCAAGGATTATAGATTTATGGTGACTTCTAGTTACATAACAATAAAAAAATCTAAACAAGCAACACTTAGTACTCGACGAAATTTGCAGACAAAAAAAAAATAAAGAATACATGTATTTTTTTCTTATTTTTCCAAACAAATAGGACTTGACATTTCACGTGAATGATCTCCTAATATATTTGTCTTAATTTCCTAGAAAATAGGCGTGTCATTTCACAAAAATCGTCTCCTAAGGTATTCCTTATTTATTCCAAGGAAATATGACTAACGCTCATGCAAGTCAAGTCCGTTTTTCTTGGAAAAATAAAAAAATGAATATTTACAATATTCATTTTTATATTTGCTAATATTTTACATTAGCTTAGATATTACAGCAATGCAACGCAAATTTAAAAACGGTATAAGATACATGTTTAAAAGTATGACAATGTGTACTGTAAATCAGCCCCTTAATCGGCTGAGTTTAAATGTGAACTATCTTTATAGAAAAATACGAAAATCTATTTTAAAGGGACTATATAGTCTTTGAAGGAAAGAAAATTTGTCAAAATTGTGTTGAATCGTTGACAAGATCAATCCTAGACTGGCTCCAGTCTTGAGTGACTAAATATCATGTTTGATAATCAACTAATGGATTATCAAACAGGATTTTAAGAAAAAGCATTTAGTAACTCGAGACTGGAGACTGGAGCCAGTCTAGGTCAATTCTAAAGAGAAAGAATTTGCTCCAAACGGGAGCAACTTCTTTCCTTTTAGAGTAGACCCCTTTAAGATGAGCGTTGATGTATATGAAAACAAATGCTGGCTCGGCCAATTCCGTATTTGGAAATTATTCGTAAGAATCGCCGAGCATATCCGAGTGACATTGTTGGTTTTCATGTGACGTGACTACATTTTAATTGAAGTACGTCTTACGTTTAGCATGCTGGGTACAATTTTCAGCAGACGACATTTTTATTTTTCCCAGAAAACAGAATTTGACATTTATTGCAAAATGTCTCCATTGGAGACAATTTGCATGAAAATGTCAAAACATGTTTTCAGGGAAAAATAAGAAAACACTATTTCTGCAGATTTTTTTTACCCAGAGTGCTAAGCGTTAAAGTACACTTAAGGTCACGGGTACACGAGCACACAGAAATTGAATGCGTCACCATTCATTCACTTAACAATTATGTACCGTCTTTTATATGCGAACAGACAACAATTTGATATATTTTATAATGTCTCAGTTTCCGCATTTACTTATGATGTACCGAATTACATGTCATTTGATATCTACATCTTGATGTAAATTCTTTCAAGGTTTTTGAAACGTTCTGGGCGAAAATATTTACCCTCATTCTCAAAAGAGGTCGTTTCTTTCATTTAAGAGAACTGGGTAAAAAAAAAAAAAAATCAAAATGCCGTCTGCTGAAATACTTACCCAGAGTGCTAAGCGTTATGTAGGCGTCAAGTCACGAGTATGCCGGTATTAACATACAAAACTGAAGGCGATACCAATCATACTTTTAACAATTATTTACCGATATTTTAAGTGAACAGACAACAATTTGATACTTTTTATAGCGTCTCCGTTTCCTGTAAATTTTTTCAAGGGAACACTGGGTACATCACGAAAACATACCTATATAATTTTGACCGCCTTAAACCCCACTTTTATATAGTAAAACTGGGGTTTACAGGGGTATACATTATTTTTCTTATTTCTGTTCAAAACATAGATTGTGGGTACTCGTTATAACCGCCTCGGCGAGGCGGTTCTAACGAGTACCCAAAATCTATGTTTTCTGCAGAAATATGAAAAAATATCTCAGTTTTTTATCTGAAAAGTTTCAGTTTTTGGAGATAAAATTTTCTATATATTTGAATAGGCGTGTTTTCGTAATGGAAAATATTTATCACCATTCTCAAAAGGGCTTGTTTCTTTCATTGAAAGGGAACTGGGTATATTTGATAGATTTTCCGCCATTTTGTACAAGGCGAGGGTGGGGGCTTCCTGTTTGCTTTCCTGCACACCAAATCCCTTCTTCAAAGCAGTCTAATGTAAAAGGAAAGAGGACCAATTCTTGGGAGCGAATTTATTCCTTTTAAAGTAGGCCCGCTTTCAGGAGACAAAAACCATCGCGGGAGAGTTGCCTCCCTTGAAGATATGTCTCTCCCCCCACCCCCACTTCCCTTAAGAGTAGCCTCATTTAAAACAGATTCATAAACCTGGCACACGGGAGGGAGGGGGTGGGGGAGTGAGTTGATGGGGGGGGGGGGGAGGGGGAAGGGAAATAATTCACAATGTAAAAGTATATTTGGATGTGGCACTGGCTTAGGGTTTTCTCAGGTCTTTATTTACAGTCGACTCTCGTTAACTCGAATTTCAAGGGACTCCCTGAAGTACTTCGAGATATCCGTACCTCGACATATCAGATTTGCAGAATTGAGGACAAAATAATTCGAAAACCACATTTAACAAATTTATATGTAAATGGACTCTTGAAGTTAGAGATATAGTGAAAAATATTGTGGAAAAGAGGAACAATTTCTCCTCTTTTCCACAATATTTTTCACCTGTTGTTAGATTTTCATGTTTAGTCAGGGACAAGATTTTCACTTCGAGATAAGCGGTTATTCGAGATAAGCCAGATTGAGATAACGAGAGTCAACTGTATTTGGGTTGTAGACTAAGGACTGAATACAGTAAAACCTCGAACACCTTGGATGATTCGAAGTCGTTTTTGAGATCCTACGAAATTCTTCCTATAGGTCAAGAAAACAAATATTTAGGGAAATTTTCTTATTTTATCATGAAATCGTATGCTGTGTGTACTCATAAGAATCGCCTCATCGAGGCGATTCTAATGAGTACACTCAACATACTATTATTGTATAGAATATCAAAAAGACTTACCTAAATTATCACCATTTGCTTCCAGACCTGGCGCCATGATTAAACCTCAGTGGCTCGAACTACCCATGTCTCAAAAACATTTCGATGGTCCCAAAGATATTCGAGACATTGACGTTTCATTGTATTTTATTTTGGGTCAAAAAGTCCCGATGTTAGGTATCGATTCGGTCTTGAGAATGTGTGATATTCTTTTTTAGTGGCGGATTTAGAAGGATTTCGAGAGATTCAGTCGAATGCACCTTAGAGTCGAAACTACTTGATTTTCATGGGGAATTCTTAGAAAAATTGGTAAAACGGTCAAATCGACCCCCTCAGAAAATTCAAACCACCCTCGCCTCCCTGTCGAAAAATCTTGGATCCGCCACTGTTTTTATACGCCAGAAGTTTTCCTGAAGACTGTTACAGCAATAAATGATTAGTCACAACTTAATACAGTCGAACCTCAATATATCGAATACCGATGGCTCGTTTACCATGGCTAATTCGAACTTGTTTTTAAGTCCATTCGAAATTCTTCCGATAGCTCAAAGAAACAAGCATTAAGGGAATTTTTCTTATCATGAAATTGTATGTTGCGTGTACTCATTAGAATCGCCTCACCGAGGCGATTCTAATGAGTGCACTCAACATGCAATTATTGTGTAGAAAATCGAAAAGATTGTCCTAAATGATCGCTATTTGCTTCCTGACCTTGTGTCATGATTCAACCTCAGTGGCTCGAACTACCCATGTCTCAAATAAATTTCCAAGGTCCCAAAGATATGCGAGACATTAACGTTTTATTGTATTTTATTTTGGGTCAAATAGTCCCGATGTTAGGTATTGATTCGGTCTTGAAAGGAGAATGTGTGATTTTTTTTTTCTTTTCAGTGGCGGATTTAGACGGGTTCGAGAAATTCAGTCGAACGCACCTTAGAATCGAAACTTCTTCATTTTCAATGGGAATTCTATAGAAATATTGGTAAAACGGTCAAATCGACCCCCTCAGCAAATTCAAATCTCCTGTCGAAAAAGCTTGGACCCGCCACTGTTTTTATACGCCAGAATTTTTCCTGAAGACTGTGACAGCAATAAATACTCAAATGACCAGTCACAACGTAATACATGTATAACGTACAAGCTGACGTGCGCCCAACGAAGACTCAAACCGGCCTGCGCAGCCTAGCAGTCTGATCAGCGTCTTCCAAGTCCGCATAAGGAAACCTTGTATCCTTGGCTATCAAAAATGCGCCCAATGAAAATTCTGATCAGACTGCGCGACTGCACAGGCTGATCTGAATATTCGCTGAGCGCACATGCTTTCTAAAGTTTCAATGCTTCAGGCTTAATTGAGCCGCAACGTGACATGCGCACTCAACGGAGACTCAAATCAGCCTGAGTATTCGCGCTCTCTGATCAGAGTCTTCGTAGTAAGCACTCTTCTAAAATACAGATCGGACCGTAATCGGCTCGACAGGAATCTTAGCAGACCGATAACGGTTTTTATATAGATTCAAGCAAGCTGGGTTCCTCGTCCGCTTAAACTTTGCATCCTTGGCTATCCAAATGCGCAGGCTGATCCGAATCATTGTTGGGCGCACATGTCCAAATGTACGTTTTCTGACGTTTCGGCTGATTTCGTTTCGCCGAGGCGGTTCTAACGAATACCTACAATCCATGTTTTGAGCAGGAATCTGAAAAAAAAATATGAGAGTTTTTTATCTGAAAATTTTCAGTTTTTGGTGGTGAAGTTTTCTATATATTTGAATAGGTGTGTTTACGTAATGTCTACCACTAATATCCATGTTTAAGGTGAATGCACACACTGTAGGAACCAGACTACTATTGACGTCACACTGTTTTGGTACCCTGAAAAATAGTCCCAGTAAGCATTCTACAAAAATCTATAGCGGGCCGTTATCGGCCCGTCAGGGTAGACGACGGGCCGACAATGGCCCACTATAGATTTATGTAGAATGCTAGGTGGACGGAGTAGATGTTGTATACAGTGTAAGGTAAAAAAGACTGCATTGTTCTATTTATTTCAGGCCACGGGACTTCCTGGAAGAGACAAATTCCAGATTGTAAAAGATTCTGTTGGGTACTATTTGGCTGGGCGAAGTGCTACAACGAGTCGGTCGGTCATTCCATTTTGTGACCCTGAATAGGAGGAGTTTTGAGATGTCTTATGGCGGGCAATATCACGTGTTTTCGAAGTGTTAAAGAGGACATGAAAATCCCAGGATCTGTTGCTGACTCAAGTGGCTATCACATCCCACCAAAACCTGGATCTGATTTGGGCCCATGGAACTGTATATTGTAGCAGGAAAGACTTTTAAACTTTTAGCATTCATTTGAAGCCTATGGAGAAATTAATAGGGTGTGTAACCACTTGGTAGATTTTACGCTATTTTTGACAAGGGAGACAACTTTTGTTGTGATTTTCTGTTCACTTTTCTGTACACCAGTCCTGCTCTGAAAAAGGGTCTACTTTAACAGGCATTTGGGAGTAAATTCCAGGAAGCCAATTTTTCCTTTAGAGTGCGTTTTTCAGAAGGGAGCAAAAACTATATTTCTTTTTTTCCCCCTATACTGCACTCGGTCATAACGGACCATGATGGCAGGTGTGGGGTGTGGAATATATTAAAAGTTACATACACACAGGCACGAACACACACACGTACAAACGTACGTGCGTGCGCACGCGCGCGCGCACTCACGCTGTTACTGCCTTTCACTCTTACCTTCGAGATTATCCGAGATTGGACTTTAATTCGTCGAAAATGGCTTCGTGTCATCATAAATGATGATCCCTGAAGAGGGGGAGTTTTACGGTCTCTCACTCCTAACTTTAATAATCTGCCATTGCAGATTTCGCATAAATTGTAGGTATGTATTCTGTCTCTGACAAATGCGTCAGAGAGTCGACTCTTTGGCTCAGTGGTTAGAGCACTGGATTTTTATCCGGGCAGACCGGATTCGAATCCCACAATAGGCGGGATATTTATTTAGCTATGCTTCAATCCTTTGTTACGACTTTCATTTCGTAAGAACACACACACACACACACACACACACACACACACACACACACACACACACACACACACACACACACACACACACACACAACAACAACAACAACAACAACACAAAAAAGGGATTATTGAAGTATAATTATTTACAAGTCCTCAGGGCTCGCAGAACCGCACAAGCCCCCGCCCAACCCTATGATTCTTTATTTATGACTTAAACCCATCACTGACTGTCTCCGAAAAGACAGCTAAATTCAGTTTTAAGTCAATTCCAAGTTGCTATTGTCCTGGGGAAGAAAGAGTTTTTGAAGCCGTCCTTAAGCATTTGGATGCAATTACTGAAAAGGGTAGACCTTCTTCTCTTGATCCCTAAAAGGGTAAGACTTACTTCTCTTGATCACTCCACCAGCCTCAAACAGCGTCACGGGTACCTTTTCTTCTCCACTCTTGCCAAATCGTTACATGTATGAGTATTGTAGACAGAGTCGTCATTCATAGTGCACAGCAAATTTTGAAGAAAGTGTCTTAGCCGGCCTCGGTGACTCAGTTGGATGCGTCGTCCGACTTGAGACCAGGAGGTCGCGGGTTCAACCCCCGCTGAGGTAGGCAACATTCTTTCGTGGAGATTGATCATGAAATATTTTCTACGGTCATTCTCTTCCTTCCGCTGATTCAAGAAGGGCAGTTGTCAGTTTCTGGCGAAGGAATGTTCACATTACTGGTTAACCGCTTAGAGGACTAAGCCTGCCCAGTAAACGCGTGGTTAGGTAAACTGACCGCGCTCGACATGACCCCATTTGGTTGACTGGGCCGTAAAACCTCAAAACAAACAAACAAGAAAGTGTCTTAACGCTTAACATTTTGGGTAAAATTTTCAGCAGACGACATTTTGAAATATTTTTTTCTTATTTTTCCCAGAAATCAGGATTTGACCTTTCATGCAAATTGTCACCTTATTTGCATGAATAGTCAAATCCTGTTTTCTGGGAAAAATAAGAAAATTGTCATCAATTTGCCGTCTGCTGAAAATGCCCAGAGAGTGCTAAAGGTAAACCTTTACCACTCCCTGGACAAATTCAGTAGACGACAAAGTGATGATTTTTTTCTCTTTTTCTTTCTCCATAAAACAGGATCTGACATTTCATACAAATTGTCTCCACTGGAGACAATTGCATGAAATGTCAAATCCAGTATTCTTAGACAAATAAAAAAGCATTTCAAAATTTTGTCTGCTGAAAATTTTACCCCCGAGTGCGAAGTTTTGATGGGAGATAACAGAAGCAAACACAAACTTTGTAAGCTAGTAAGAGTTAACCCAGGGTAGTCTTCTGAAAGACGGATAATCGATCGTTGACGTTGGTTTCCTTTACACAAAACACCGGTGTATGTTTGTTTACTTACATGTATAAAATAATCATCCGACATTTATCAGCTGACCTGTGAACAAGGAAAGGAAAAAGATTAAAGATGTCACATCCATATTTTCCAAGAGACATTGTTTTACCGCATTACAAACCAAATGTGAACAGCACAGCGGAAATTCTGGCAATATTTTTCGGAATTACTGGTATAGTTTTGCTGTCAACTTGGAAGTTAAGTGGCCGGCTGCAGAGAGGTGAAAGGGTAAAACTATGCTGGTTTACGGTTTGTGGGTTGATACATATGATTTTGGAAGGATATTTCTGCGTGTTCCATGCAGATTTAGCTGGAAGAAATTCTTATCTAGCTCAAATGTGTAAGTACATGTTTGCACTCTATCTAGAATTTTCTAACAATTATAGCCTTTATATTTCTCTGGGCTAGTTCCACGGGGCCTCTAAACCTTCGATATGGTACAGACCTGCGGCTCCTGCCTGTTCACTTATTCTGCAAATATCAAAATATATACGCTTCATATATTTGTTTGCAAAAAGGTGCCCTATTCTATTATGACTGTTCCTTATATTTCACCTCATTACGAAAACAAGCCTATTCAAATATATTGAGAAGTTTACCACCAAAAAATGAAAACATTCAGATGAAAAATTCAGGTAGTTTTCATATTTCTTCTCCAAACATAGATTGTGGGTACTCGTTTGAACCGCCTCGGTGAGGCGGTTCTAACGAGAACACACAATCTATGTTTTTGAGCAGAAACAAGAAAAATCATGTATACCCCTGTAAACCCCAGTTTTACTATGTAAAAGTGGGGTTTAAGGGGGTCAAAATTATATAGGTACCACCATGGGTCCAACCATAAACATAAGTAGTCAGGCACCACCTTTCTGAAACAGACTGTGGAGGGAACGATATTTAGTTGTAAGTACATGTTTTCGTGATGTTGAACCCAATATACACAGGTCCGAGATTTCATGTTCTTTTTAGTACATCTCGCTTTAGATCCCCTCTCTCTGTCTCTCTCTCTCTGTCTCTCTCTATCTCTCTCTCTCTCTCTGTGGTTCCACATGGTGAGGTAAGTAGCCACGGCTTAATTAACTGCAGTTATCCCAAGAGCAGGGTTTTCCTTGTCCCTCAAAAAAACGCGAGGCTTGGCCCTTTTTTTTGTCTCTGATGTCCCCTAAACCTTCATCTAAGAGAGACATTAAGGTTCCTTAAAATTTGCAATAGTTTCTGTAAAAATTCAAGCAATTAACCCCTTACATTATCCCATATGTCCCCTTAAATATCCCCCGCCCCTAGCCCCCATTTGGCTAATTCAGCAGACGACAAATTTGTGATATTTTTCTTATTTTTCCCTAAAACAGGATTTGATACTTCATGCAAATTGGATACCTGTTTCCTGGAATAAATAAGAAAAAAATCAAAATATCTGCTGAAAATTGATTACTAAGAATTGACCGGACAAACTAAAATTCGAATTATTTATTTCATACCAAAACTGATTTTTTTTTATTGCAATATCCATTACCATGTGTGACATCCAATATCCCCATTTCCTACGTACCCAGTATTTATAAGCAACGTTTTTTTTCTCTTCACCCATATATCGGTTGGACAAATATTCGGTAGGCATCACCTTGGTTTAAACAATATGTTATTTGCACAAAACTATAAATCCAATATTGCAATGTAGACTAAGACAAACATAGACAATTTTCAGAAGAAAGTCAGAAGACCTGTTAATCCGTATCCCATTGTTACAGTCATCAAACCTAACAATGCATGATTTGGACTACTTACAACATAAATAATTGTTGTTTTTTTGTTTTGTTTTGTTTTGTATTTTTAACATATTTAAAAAGCAGACGAAGATGAAAAAAAAAAAAAAAAGAAAAAAAAAAAAAAAAAAAAAAAAAAAAAAACGTGGGCATTTGTCTCCTGTATTTTATGGTTCTTTTACATCCATCTTTCGATGTGTTTTGTTTCAGAACAGGTCATAACCTATTTCACTGTTACAGATAGTATGTCTGAGATCGTACGAGGCAGCAGCATCCCACAAACTAGCCTCAGACTTTCTAAATTTAAGAAAAACGACTGAGTCATGCATCGACCATTCTGTAATAAAGGCAAAAAATAATTATATCCTAATGCGGGAGAGATGAAAAGGCTTTCTATCCGTTCTTTGTTTCCCAAGGCAATCTTTTTGACGTTTATTTCAAGTTAGTTATTATTTTATTAAATTGTTTTCCTCTTACCTTTCACAGGGAAGGAATATGGAAAAGGTGACAGTAGATATGTTATGTAAGTATCAGTAATAGGATTAGACTTGACATGCTTCGTAATACAGACAAAAAACAACAAAAAAAAACCTTGGGAGTGAAGTCGACTATCGTTATATCGACCTCGTTTTCCTCGAATAACAGCTTATTTCGAAATGAAAATCTAGTCCCCATTTAAAAATGAAAATCTAACAACAGGTAATAAAATATTGTGGGGGTGGGGTGGGAGCTCTTAACCTTAGATATGTGCAAACAGGCGGCGGTTGGATTTTTTCACCCTACCTATTTATATACTGTACTCTGCAATTATCAAATATATACTCAATGTTAAGCATGGAAGAAAGTATGTTGTATGATTTCAAGCAATCATCAGTTGCCGGCACTGGGAATGGCATGAGTGGCTTTAAGTCCACTTGCAAGCGAATTCGTGTGTAATATTTAGTTTAGCTGCTTCCGGGTTTGAACTTGAATTTCAGTAAATACTATTATTCTAACAAAATATTTATTCATTTATGTTTGTAATCAAGTTTAGCCGTGGTAGTCTTTTGTAATTTTGTATAGAGTAGCGTGAAGTGTTACTGTTTTTGTGTTATAAGATGGCTGATGAGACCAGTCTTAGCTCTAAGATGTCTGTTGCAGATAGAACATGAGAGGTCTGAGTAAGAAGGCTCTGTTGGTGATGCCACTGCTCTGGCTTTCCGCTGAGCACGGTTTTGCTCGGCTTCGCTGCTTCTTTTTGTTTTGTATTCACCAGTACCCCTTCTTATGAGGCCTCGCCACTTTGCTCGATCCTGTGCATTCTGTTCCCATGACTCTGTTTGTATGTTAAATCTTTAGCTTTGAGGGTCATTGCATCGCTTCTTCTGACCACCATGGATGCGTTTTCCTGCTTGTAGTTCCAACAGAGGATTTTCTTTGGCAAACATTAATCAGGCGTTCTGGTAACATAGCCTATCCGTCTTGATTTCAGATGAGTTTGCACACACTGCATCCCTGCCCTTTTCAGGACTTCTGTGTCTGGAATCCTGTCTTACCACTTAATCTTTAGAAGTTTTCTAAGACAGCTTGTATGGAAGGGCTCAGTCTTTTGGCATGCCGTTGGTAAACTGTCCAAGTTTCACATGCATAAAATAGTATATCTGCAGACTTTCAGCTTTGTGTCAAGTCTGATTCCACTTCGATCCCAAATACTTCCACGTAGTCCGCCAAATGCTGCACTAGCTTTGGCAATCCCGGCATTGACTTCATCAACAATGTACACAACAATATTGGCAGTGTGCTTCCAAGGTAGGTAATCATGTCTACCATTTGCAGTATTTGACCTTTCATTAAATTCACTATGATGGTAGGCTCCTTGTAAGGCCTTCCTGGTGCTAGCGGATAAACCACCTTAGTCTTTTTGATGCTGATTGTGAGATCATAGCTTTCACATAAATCAGATACTTGACACACACCCTTTGTTTCTTCATTTCTGTTGGAGCCCCCTTTGGCATGTCATCAGCAAAGAAAGAACTCATCTAGCACCTCTGTTTACACATTGGATTTGGCTTGCAACCTTCTTAGGTTGAAAATCTTCCCATCGAAGCGATACCTGATCGTATATTATTGTCAACATCCTGGCAGTATCTGTGAGCATGACAGAAAAATCATTCTGAACAGCGTTGGAGCTAGTACACAGCCTTGTTTGACTCCATTTTTCACTGGGAATGGAACAGGAAGCTCGCCTTCATTTTGTACCCGTGAAAGTATTTCATCGTAGAACTGCCGCACCATTGCTATGAATTTGGCCGGACAGCCAAACTTTGTCATTATTTCCCAAAGTCCATCACGATTGACTGTGTCAAACGCTTTGGCCAGGTCAATAAAATTCATGTGGAGGTTCACATTCTATTCCTGGCATTTCTTATGTAGCTGTCTTGATGTGAAGATCATGCCAATTGTTTCTTTGTCCTTCCTGAATCCTTATTGGTTTCTAGTAGAAGCCCTGACTATTAAAGGTGTTCATTCAATCGGTTCAGTAGGATTCTTGCAAGGATATTCCCAGCAGTTGACAATAAAGAGATGCTCCGATGATTGTCACAGACTTGCGAATTCCCTTTCCGTTTGAATACGTGGATAATTGATGCATCCTTGAATTCTTGATGGCTGGCTTCTTTTCTCCACACAATGTGAGATAACTCTTGTCAGTTTCTCCGCAACCATAGGACCTCCTGCTTTGTAGCTGTCTGCAGGTATTGAATTCTGATCCAGGAGCATTGCCAGATGACAAGAGTTTTATGGCTTTCACTATTTCAGAGACTGTTGGGAATTCATCAAGCAGCGACTTACAGTCCACCTGTGGTAGTCTATTGATAGCTACATCATTGATAGATGGTGGCCGATTAAGGACAAAATCAAAGTGTTTTCAATATAGATTTTATGTAATATGTGTATCATAGCTCCAGATAAAGTGTATTTTTTTTTCAACACAAAAATGCTGATATTTCCCTTATTTATCGACAAGAACATATGTTGAGGATACTCTCTGAAGTACGCCGGCGAAACGCTCCTAATGAGTACCTTTAATGTAGAAGTTGCGCCTATACTTTCTCCAGACTGATAACTCCCATTCTTGGATCAGCAGTAGTGGAGGGCATGGCGGTTGAAATTCATTCACGATCAATCCCCACGAAAGTTATGTTCAAACTTGCGACTCCTGGATTTTTAGTCACGCGCATACCAGAATATATGTGTCGCCAGAAATAATTAATCATGTCTTTTTTTTCAGATCTGATACATTCATGATTGCTATGGAGTCAATAACAGCGTTTATAGACGGTCCTCTTTGTTTCCTAACGGTTGCAAGTTTCGTCATGGAACGGTTTCGACCATACAGATTCGTCCTTCAGCTAATTGTCTCCCTTTGTCAGCTATACGGAGATAGTCTATTTTACCTGACTGAATTTATAGATGGGTTCAAACACACAGAATTGTGGGATCCAGTTAATTTCTGGTTCTATTTCTTCTTCTTGAATATATTTTGGATAATAATACCTCTAATAAATATATTTGATGCTGCAATTAATCTAAGTACTTGTCAAAGAAAATCTGATTTAGGGAAGAAGCAGTTATAAAGCGTATTACCGTTTTTACTCAAGTATTTGGACAATAAAGGGAAATGGATACCGTTTCAAGGGATACAACTCTATTAAAATTGGGTTTTGCGCCCAACTAATCAACTCTAAAAGGAAAGAATTTGCTCCCCTTTGGAGCAAATTCTTTCCTTTTATAGTAGCTCTTTTTCAGGAGATTAGTTTACAAGAAGGCAATCACGAAGTCACACAATTGTCTCCCTTGTTAAAATAGTGGAAGTTCTGCCAAGTTAGCCTGTCCCAGGCTAAGGGTTTTAGTTTCTAATCCAACTAAAGTAAAATACTTCTACTTGACTCTTTTTCTTTACACATCATCTCCCTTACCTGACAGACACTCATAACTGATCAGCCAAATCAGAGTGAAAAACATTTCAGCCTGATCTGATATTTGTAAACATTACGAAAACACGCCTATTCAAATATTATATTCCAAATTTCACCAACAAAAAGCTGAAAGTTTTCTGATAAAAATTCTGGTATTATTTATATTTCTGCTCAAAATATAGATTGTGGGTACTCGTTAGAACCCCCTCGCCGAGGCGGTTCTAACGAGTACCCACAATCTATGTTTTTGAAAAGAAATAAGAAAAATAATGTATACCCCTGTAAACCCCAGTTTTACTATATAAAAGTGGGGTTTCAGGGGCGGTCAAAATTATATAGGCGTGTTTTGGTGATGATATAAATAACTTCTATCCTGATTCAAATATCAGTTGGACGGGAGCCAGTCTATCACCAAGTGTATCCATTCCCCTTAACTTCTTTTAAGGGAAAGGCAATATAGGAAAAAGTATGTTTATCAGGATAGAACTTTCCAAGCCAAAAAGTTTGGTACAAGTTTCATCAAAATCGACCAAAAAATAAGAAACTTGTTTGAGTTTAAATATTTGAAAACCAACTGTCATGCCATGGTTTTAGGCTTTGTGACGTCACACAGCCCTAATTAAATATGCAGAATTAAAAAAGAAACAGCGTATAGATGAATTTGTTTCTTAATGTTTCTGAACCTGTTTTTCTTAAGTGGTAAGCAGGTTATTTTCTACAAACAAAGCTTTAGCTATAAATATAGTGCATAATTTTGAAGTTTAAAATTCTTGAAATCTGATTAAATATTCAGAATGGCGGTGCCAATGTCGGCCATGTCAAAGCCTTTGAACAATAATATAATTTTTTTTTTATTTCTTGCCTGGTTTTGAGCAAACTTGTATCAATCTTTACGGTTTGTCTCTTCGTCGTGAATTGTATTTTATATTAGGGTTGCTTCCCCTTTAATAGAGCCATACTTCTAATATTTGAAGAAGTTTATTTTAGTCTAAAATTGCGGGTGATTGGCAAAATGTGAGATCAAGCGCAGTACTGCATTCTTTGGCGTCTACATAGTTTGATCGGGTCTGTCTTAGTTTATTCGAATACTTAAGGTAAATAGGGTATTCTCTCGTTATCTCGACTTCGCTTATCTCGAATGACCACTTATCTCGAAGTGAAATAATGTTTCCCGTTTAAACAGGAAAATCTAATAACAGGTAACAAAATATTATGGAAAATAGGAGTTATTGCTCCTAAGGAGCAATTTCTCCTCTTTTCCACAATATTTTTAATATCGGAGTGTCTATTGACAAACGTTTGTCAATAGCACAAAGTCGGTAAAAATGCTATTGACAAACGTTTGTCAATAGCACAAAGTCGATAAAAATGCTATTGACAAACGTTTGTCAATAGCACAAAGTCGATAAAAATGCTATTGACAAACGTTTGTCAATAGCACAAACTCGGTAAAAATGCTATTGACAAACGTCTTTCAGATTTCAGAGTCGAAATGCGAAAGTTTTTTTTTCTATTTCTTTCAAAGATTTCTGTTTTTCCTGTCTTTTTTGAAGAGCGGTTTGAATTAACGTTCGACTGGAGCCATAGATGATGCGGGTTTGGCCCACCGGTTCGCGGCCTCTTTCTGTGGAAAGACATTCCGCCTTCCGCTGGTTGGTTTGATTTGAGATTTAATGTCCCCGTCAACACTGAATATTTTCATTTTGCTTCCAATTTTATGGGACTTTACATGTAAGGCATCGTAGGAAAGAAATGACATCGTAAGATCTGTCACCTAATGAAACCTATAGAGTTTATAAGCATGGACAGTCCTATTTGCACCGCTTGATGAATGATGGTAACAATGATTGTCTGAGCACTAATGTTTCATCACACGAAAACAGCGAAACCATCAATTTATTTGATATAATGAAAGATGTAAATATAGACAAGATAAAGTCTCGCAGGGGAAGACCTAAGGGCTCAAAAAAACCATTTTGGAGTTTTTCAAATAAAAATAGGTCCAGCGGGAAAAAGAGAAAGCACTGTTCTGGAACTGAAACTGAACTCGATGTAAACAAAAAAGCTAAAACAAATGACCATTCGGATTCACTTAAAAGTAGCTCTACTAATGACAACGAAGAGTTGCCCTGGGTTAAAACAACACATTTTACTTTAAGTAACGCTGACAAGTCTGAAATAGAGGGTAAAAGTCAACTCAACGACAAAATCATAGAGGCTTCGCAATCCATACTTAAGCAACAATTTTCTAGTATAAAGGGCTTTCAATCAACTTTATTTAAACAAAATTTAAAACATTTTAAAACAGAAGACAAAAACATGATTCAAATTCTACACAGGGGTACTATTGATTCCGGACATTGGCTTACAGTTTCAACAATAGATTGCAATGAAGGGCAGGTTAATTGGTTTGACAGTTTGTTCACCGATTTAGATGTTGACACTAAAAAACAAATTTGCGCAATAATGAAGCCACAAGGATCACAATTACATTTTCTGAAATGTCCGGTACAAAACCAGGTAGGAGGAGTCGACTGTGGATTATTTGCGATTGCTTTTGCTGTTGCAATCTGTTTTGGAATGAATCCTTCGAAACTCATTTTTGTTCAAGATAAGATGCGCAGCCATCTCATTAGTTGTCTAGAAAATAAAAAATTTTCCAATTTCCCATTCAATATTAATACAAACTGGAAAAAGAAAAAAATAACAAAAACCAAGGAAAACATATATTGCAAATGTCGCGGTCTGTATGACAGCGAAATGGTACAATGCGTGGCCTGCGATGCATGGCTTCACCACCGTTGTATCGACAAACGTACAGTAAAGCTGATTGAAGAGAAAAAGAACTTCGTATTCAAATGCTGTTAGTTGTATAATGTTTGAAATCATTATGATAAGGCATCATGTTCACATCTTATGCTGTGTGTATTGATTAGAATTGCATCATCTGAGCGATAATAATGAGTTAATTTAGCTAGTTCTTATATTCTGTTTTGTTTGTCTGTATTGGAGTTTACTGCCCAGTCAACACTATTTAAGTCATATCAAGCTGGTCATTCATTATAAGTCATATCAAGCCGGTCAATTCACCTGTCCACAATTTCGAAGACAGACTTACCTTTCTTATGTGTGCATGACAACATATGCTGTGGGTACTCATTAGAAGCGAATCATCAATGCACTTTTAATGTACCCAGATCGTATGTTTTCGCATGTCTTATCAGCAGCCTCATGTATGTAATAAAGAGTTATTAAGCTAGTTCTTATTTTCTTTTTTGTTTGTCTGTATTGGAGTTTACTGCCCAGTCAACGCTATTTAAGTCATATCAAGCCGGTCATTATAAGTCATATCAAGCCGGTCAATTTACCTATCCACAATTTCCGAAGACAGACTTACCTTTCTTATGTGTGCATGACAACATATGCTGTGGGTACTCATTATAAGCGAATCATCGATGCACTTCTAATGTGTACCCAGATCGTATGTTTTCGCATGTCTTATCTGGAGCCTCGTGTATGTAATAAAGAGTTAATTTAGCTAGTTCTTATTTTCTGTTTTGTTTGTCTGTATTGGAGTTTACTACCCAGTCAACACTATTTAAATCATATCAAGCCGGTTATTATAAGTCATATCAAGCCGCTCAATTTACCTATCCACAATTTCCCAAGACAGACTTACACGGAAGCGGTGAACAAATACATGTAAGCGGATTCATGATCAAGCTCCGAAAAAAATTGTTGGTGACCCCGGCAGGCATGGATCCCACGCCCCCCTGATCCATGCTATTTAGGTTATATTGAGCCGGTCACTTTGCCTATCAATAATCACAAGAAAATCTTATACGGAAACGGTTTACACATACATACGCATGCTTTCTATAAAAATTCATAACTGCCCTGCGTGAATCAGTAGGTCCATGATCAATCGCCACGCAAGAATGTTGCCGACGCCGCCAGGTATTGAACCCACATCCTTCTGATCAACACTATTTAGGTCAATTCGAGCCGGTCAGTTTACCTCCCCGCACTTTTCACATGTAAGAGCACTTTTCTATGGCATAAGTCGACAACTGTCCTTCTAAATTCACAATTATGTACAAAAGAAATATATAAAAAAAAAAACAATTTTCGCATTTCGACTCTGAATTCTGAAAGACGTCTGTCAATAGCATTTTTACCGAGTTTGTGCTATTGACAAACGTTTGTCAATAGCATTTTTATCGACTTTGTGCTATTGACAAACGTTTGTCAATAGCATTTTTACCGACTTTGTGCTATTGACAAACGTTTGTCAATAGCATTTTTACCGACTTTGTGCTATTGACAAACGTTTGTCAATAGACTCTTCCTTTTAATATATCTCTAACTTCAGCAGTCAAATTACAATATTCGTTTGTAAAATGGGGTTGTTTGATTTGCTTTTCGCTCAATTCTGCAAATCTGATATGTCGAGGTACGGATATCTCGAAGTATTTCAGAGAGTCCCATGGACTTCGAGACACATGTAACGTGATTCGACTGTGCTTGTACGTTGTCTTGTCTTGAAACTAATATATATATGGAAATTTGTTGGTGTGTGACTTGCTTCAAGATTAATATAAATGATATGACTATATTTTATTAAATTTTACATAAAATGACAATTGTTGATTGATTGGTCTCTGTCTGTGTGTATGCGCGTGTGTTTCTCAGCTCGTTCAGTTCCCGCAGACGAAAACCGATACAAACAGTTTAGATCGAGATGAGACGGCTCGTTACGAGACGAACTGTCGTATTGAGTCATCCTATTAGGTTCTAGACTGTCACTGTGATTTGTAAACATCACGAAAACATGCCTATATAATTTTGACCCCCTTAAACCCCACTTTTATATAGTAAAACTGGGGTTTACAGGGGTAAACATTATTTTTCTTATTTCTGCTCAAAAACATAGATTGTGACTACTCGTTAGAACCGCCTCGGCGAGGCGGTTCTATCGAGTACCCACAATCTTTGTTTTGAGAAAAAATATGAAAAATATCAGAATTTTTGTCTGAAAACTTTCAGTTTTTGGTAGTGAAATTATCAATATATTTGAATATGCGTGTTTTCGTAATGAGGTGAATTGAGACCCAGTGAACATATTCAAAATGCTACTTCATAAACTCAGGGGTGATAGGGATAAACTATTATTTTTTTTTTTAATTGGTTACAGGTATTGGTGCGTGGGGAAGCGGGTAGCACTCTTGACTGCAGATAACTAGGTCCTACCAGTCGGCTAGTGCTATCTTCTGCAGATAACAAGTCCTACCAGTCGGCTAGTGCTGTTGACTGCAAATAACGCGGTCCTACTAGTCGGATAGTGCTATCGACTGCAAATAACCAGTTCCTACGAGTCAGCTACATGTAGTACTGTCGAGTGCAAATTACGAGGTCCTACTTGTCAGCTAGAGCTATCGACTGCAGATAACCATTTCCTACCTATTGGCTAGTGCTCTCGACTGCAGATAACGAAGTCCTGGATTCGAATCCCGCTGAAGGCGAAGTTCAGCTATTGGCTACAGGACATTTCATGGCACATAGCCGTTTCATTATCACCCTTCCAACGCAGTAATACAGTAAAACCTCAATAGCTCGAACACCGATGGCTCGTTTACCATGTATCATTCGAACTCGTTTTTGAGCCCCTATGAAATTCTTCCAATAGGTCCAGAAAACGAATATTTAGGTAAATGTTCTGATTCTATCAGGAAATTGTATTTTGTTTGTATTCATTAGAATCGCCTAATTGATGCGAGTCTAATGAGTACACTAAACATACAGTTATTGTATAGAAGATCGAAAAGAAATCCCTAACTTATCACCATTTGCTTCCTGACCTTGCGCCATAATGAACCCGCAGTGGCTCGAACTACCAATGTCTCGAACAAATTTCCATGGTCCCAATGATGTTCGAGCCATTGAGGTTCGACTGTATGTTAAATTGTACGAGTGGTAAAAAATCAACGTTCATCACATAGATGCGATACAAGATATTGTTCATAACGAAAACATACCTATGTAATTTTGACCCCCTCAAACCCCACTTTTATATAGTAAAACTGGGGTTTACAGAGATATATATTTTTTTTCTTATTTCTGCTTAAAAACATAGATTGTGGGTACTCGTTAGAACCGCCTCGTCGAGTACCCACAATCTATGTTTTGAGCGGAAATATGAAAAATATCAGAATTTTTGTCCGAAAATTTTCATTTTTTGGTGGTAAAATTTAAAGTATATTTGAATAGTCGTGTTTTCGTAATGATATTGTATCTGTCATAAGAACATGCTCCCAAAAGAAAGAAAGGTCCTGGCTTCCAGCATGTGATCATTTCAGCTATTGATCCAGAACAGACTTAAAATGTACCGTCGACTCGCGTTATATCGACCTCCTTTATCTCGAATAACCGCTTATCTCGAAATGAAAATCTGGTCCCTATTTATAAATGAAAATCTAACAACATCTAACAAAATATTGTGGAAAAAGAGAAAAATTTTCTTAAGGAGCAGTTTCTCCCCTTCCCGCAATATTTTCAATATAAAGTCAAATTACATATTCATTTGTGAAATGTGATTGTTAGATTTATTTGTTTTTCTCAATATTCTGCAAATCTGATATGTCGAAGTACGGATATCTCGAAGTATTTCAGAGAGTTCCTTGGACTTCAAGATAACGAGAATCGACTGTATATACCAATATATGCACCCAGTGTTACTGATGCCAGTCTGCACATTCGTTAGGGTGATTTGGGCCTTATTTATTCGTTGATATGTTATGCAGATTCTGTTGATTCACCAACGCTGATGCGATGTTGTTTCAACGATGCTTGCCAGCTTGGAAAGGACTACCACGGTACAATCCACAAGTACCCGCTCATGAGAGCGGAGCCTAAACAAGTCTTACTGACATAGAACCTCGACATTGATTTTGGCTCAGCTCAACTCAAAATAACAAATCAGTAAAACATCACAGTAAGACGCATATAATCACAATATCGCGATGTTGCAAACTATAGGATTCACGGTCGATCTTAAACCATGGGAAAAAAAGTATGGTCACGATCGTTTGTTGTACTTTGGTCGTGCATTGGTAATTGCGAAATTGCCATTATGCTCGTGACTTGCTCTCTTGGTTGGTCAGAAGGGCTGTCATAACGAAACCACGCCTATTCAAATATATTGAAAATTTTACTACCAAGAAAGGAAAATTTTCAGACAAAACATTCTTATATTTTTCATATTTCTGCTAAAGACAAATTAATGGGTACTCGTTAGAACCGCTTAAGCGAGGCGGTACTAACGAGTACTCACAATCTCTGTTTTAGCAAAAGAAGAAAAATTATGTATGCCGCTGTAAACTCCAGTTTTACAATATAAAGTGGGGTTTAAGGGGTCAAAATTATATAGGCGTGTTTTCGTGATGTGCTTCGTGATGTGATCTTTTCTGATCAACTGAATTTTGCCAGAACAGTACAGTTGTCTAGAAAGTGCGAGCCAAAATAGCAAAGCTGTTTAAACGTGCCATAGACGGATGGTATATATTGAGCAAAACAATCAAAAGCAAAGCAACCAACTGTCTCTGCCAGACATGCCCAACTAGTAACACCAGGAGGCAGGGTACACATTATCACGGATAGTACGTAAGTTAGAAAACAGCCAGAAGCAAAGCTACCATCTCTCTCTCTCTGCCAGACATGGTCAACTACTGACACCAAGAGGCAGGGTACACACTATAACGGATAGTATATACATTAGAAAACAACCAGAAGCAAAGCAACCATCTCTCTTTGCCAGACATGGCCAGCTACTGACACCTGGAGGCAGCGTGCACACTATTACGGATAGTATATACGTCAGAAAACAACCAGAAGCAAAGAAACCATCTCTCTGCCAGACATGGCCAACAACTGACACCAGGAGGCAAGGTACACACTATTACGGATAGTATATCGGTAAGAAAACAGCCAGAAGCAAAGCAACCATCTCTCTTAGCCAGACATGACCAGCTACTGACACCAGGAAGCATGGTACACACAATTACTTACAGTATATACGTTAGAAAACAGCAAGAAGCAAAGCAACCATCTCTCTCTGCCAGACATGGTCTGCTAGTGACATCAGGAGGCAGGGTACATACTCTTACCGATAGTATATCGTTAGAAAACAGCCAGAAGCAAAGCAGCCATCTCTCTCTGCCAGACGTGGCCAACTAGTAACACTAGGAGGCAGGGTGCACACTATTACGGATAGTACATAAAATTACAAAACAGCCAGAAGCAAAGCAACCATCTCTCTCTTCCTGACATGGCCAACTATTGACACCAGGAGGCAGGGTGCACACTATTACGGATAGTATATATAGTTTCAAAACAACCAGAAGCAAAGCAACCATCTCTCTCTGCCAGACATGGCCAACTATTGACACCAGGAGGCAGGGTGCACACTACTACGGATAGTATATATAGTTACAAAACAGCCAGAAGCAAAGAAGCCATCTCTCTCTGCCAGACATGGCCAACTGGTAATAGCAGGAGGCAGGGTACACACTATTACGGATAGTATATATAGTTTCAAAACAACAAGAAGCAAAGCAATCACTTATCTCTGCCAGACATGGCGAACTATTGACACCAGGAGGCAAGGTTCACACACGGATAGTATATATAGTTAAAAAACAACCAGAAGCAAAAGAAACCAGCTATCTCTGCCAAACATGGCCAACTATTGACACCAGGAGGCAGGGTACACACTATGACGGATAGTATATAGTTTCAAAACAACCAGAAGCAAAGAAACCAGCTATCTCTGTCAGACATGGCCAACTATTGACACCAGGATGCAGGGTACACACTATGACGGATAGTATATATAGTTACAAAATAACCATCAGCAAAGAAACCAGCTATCTCTGCCAGACATGGCCAACTTTTGACACCAGGAGGCAGGGTACTCACTATGACGGATAGTATATATAGTAACAAAACAACCAGAAGCAAAGCAGCCAGCTATCTCTGCCAGACATGGCCAACAACTGACACCAGGAGGCAGGGTGCACACTATGACGGATAGTATTTATAGTTACAAGACAACCAGAAGCAAAGCAGCCAGCTATCTCTGCCAGACATGGCCAACTACTGACACCAGGAGGCAGGATGCATTCTATTACGGATAGTATATATAGTTTCAAAACAACCAGGAGCAAAGCAACCATCTCTGTCAGACATGGTCAACTACTGACACCAGGAGGCAGGGTACACACCATTACGGATAGTCCAGTCGACTCTCGTTATCTCGAACTCCAAGGGACTCCATGAAACACTTCGAGATATCCGTACTTCGACATACCAGTTTTGCGGAACTGAGGAAAACAATTAATCGAACAACCTACTTTAACAAAATGAATATGTAATTTGACACCTAAATTAGAGATATATTGAAAATATTGTTGTCAATATTTTTTGCCTGTTGGTAGCTCTCTGTGTTAAAACAGGGACCGGGTTTTTACTTCGAGATAAGCGGATATTCGAGATAACGGAGTCGACTGTATATACGTTAGAAAACAGCCAGAAGCAAAGCAACCATCTCTGTCTGCCAAACATGGCCAACTACTGACACCAGGAGGCAGGGTACACACCATTACGGATAGTATATACGTTAGAAAACAGCCAGAAACAAAGCAACCATCTCTCTCTGCTAGACATGGCCAACTACTGACACCAGGAGGCAGGGTACACACTATTACGGATAGTATATACGTTACAACACAGCCAGAAGCAAAGCAACCATCTCTCTCTGCGAGACATGGCCATCTAGTAACACCAGGAGGCAGGGTACACACTATAACGGATAGTATAAACGTTAGAAAACAGCCAGAAGCAAAGCAACCATCTCTCTGCCAGACATGGTCAACTACTGACACCAGGAGGCAGGTCACACACTATAACGGATAGTATATACTGTAAGGTTTGGGACCCCGATTACAATATTTGTGCCAAGACCTAGTTATTCTGTGCCATATTTTGTTTTTTCATTGTTATTGTTGCTGTTGAAATTCAGAATGAATCTATGATATTGCAGCCTTTGATGGGCTCAGAATTAGATAGGATATTCATTTCTTTTATTTATCATTATCATTATTTTTGTTTTCCTTTCTAAAGCAGGGATGTCTTAGAAATGAATTTGTGTGGGCTTGGGGGGAAGGAAGAGAGCTTGTGGTGGTGGGGGCGGGGTGAGAAATTCTGTTTGACTTGATTAGTATTCTTTCTGGGACTCTGGAAAGCCAAAATACCAATCTTATTTGTATACGGAGAACATGTGCTTGCTGCAATTCCTCAGATACATTGAAGAATTTCCTTATTTATCATGCATTCTGCTGTTTAGCACCTACCTAATTCAGAAAATAGCTTGTGAGGAGTTGAACTGTCTGTGATTCTCATCTTGTCATCTTAAATTTACTAGTAACTGTACTGTTTTGGTTGCTTTACTTTCAGTTTTATGTATTGATCCTCCATTTTTGCTGTAATTACTCTAAAACTTTCGGTGTTATGGTATAAAAATGGCCTGGTTGCATTGTACATGTAGGTCATCTGAGGTCATTCAGCAGACTATCAGTACGGAAGAATTCACTTTCATCTTTGAACTCAAATCACTCTAAAATTACAAGCTTGTTTTCAAAACTGTTTTTCAGGTTAGAAAGATAAATGTTTTTAGAATTTTTTTCTTTGGTTTAAATGTTTAAAACCATTCAACTTTTCAGAGTTTTACAAGTTTAAAGTGGTTGGGGGAGGGGGAGGGGCAGGGGCGGGCGCGGGGGAGGGGGGCGGGAGGGGGTGTTCTTCAGAGCATTTTCCCACAAGACTCTTGTGGGGTATTTCTGTGGGAAAATGGGGATGTGTGGGATGGAAAAAGCTGTGGTATATAAATAGCTTCCAACAGGGCTGTGTGGAGGACTTCACATTTGACACCATATGGTTCACTTCAGTTTTAAGGTGTTTATTTATTTATTTAAATTTTATTTCAAATATTACTAGGGTCCAAATTAGTTGGGAGTAAATGAAACATTTAATTAGGAATATATTTGTTTTATGCATCTGCCTGTCTAAATTTCCATTTTTTTAGTGATTTTATTTATTTATTTATGTATTTTATTTTTGTTTCCTTCTTCTCCTTTAACAAGCATTTAAATCTGATTTTTTTTTATTATCATTTCATCAGTAGTAGTCATCTTTGCCATGTATTTGTTTGTTCATATGTTTCTTGAAAGGTGCTAAATATTTGAATCCAAGAATACTGATGTGTTTGAGATAGTTAATAGAGAATATCTTAAGATCTGTTTGGGAGCTCAGCCAGTCAGTTAAAGCAAGGTTTTAAATTACCAATATTCTTGATCTCACCAAATAAATCATTGAACTGCACCTGCATCTTAAGTTTTGATTTCCATTCCTTCCTTTGCATCCCAAAGTGATCCAACAACCAAACATTCTGTTAATTTATTCTATCATGGTGAAGTCCAGTCTACTACTATAAGTAGACTAGCGATACATATAAAATACATATAAGATAGGCAGGCTATCTGATGTCGGTCAGTGGCCGTCATCTGGAATTTAATTTATAATTCGGCAGACAGACTAAGGACATACATTAGGTTTAGCCAACTCCTTGTCTGTCGATGCTATATTCTGCTAGTGATTGACAATTCACGCTACCACTTTTCAGTCAGTCGCCAGGCTTTCTGTCAATCGGCAGCAGCAGTCAAACCATATCGAGTCAACTAAAGTCCTTAAACCCTCGGCACGTTACATATTTTTAGTGGTACAGCGGTGGGATTGTAGTAATCCTATGATCCAGTGAAACGAATTTCTGCGTCTCAAATTTAATAAAAAAAAAAACAAAAAAAACACAACAAACAAACAAAAAACAACAACAACAACAACAACAAAAAAAAAACAAACAAGAAAACACACACACACACACATACACACACACACACACACACACACACACACACACTGATACTCCTGCTTTTGTGAAACCTTATCAAGATGGGTAGAAAACGTCAAAACAGAAGACAAAATGTAGATTTTGTTGAGTCTGAAATGTCTCTAAACAATGGTGAGGCATCTTCAGGCTCAGAATCAGAGAGCTCCATTGTTTCTGGGACAAAAAGTAAAACAGTGGCTGGTGAGAAATCTAGTTCTCATGTTCTTGATGGGCACAAAGAGATCAATCAAGGCCCCATGGCATGCCAAAGTGTGAGTATAGAGAGCAATTCACATATGAATAATAGAGACCTTACCCACAGTTCACAAACAACAAACCCAACACAAACACAAGATCACAGCACCACTCCAGGGTTTGGTGATGATTCAAATGCCCAGAAAAAGTGATGACTTAATTAAATTGAGCACTATGTTCCAGAGTTCCTTAAAGCATATTAATCAGCAAAATGAGACACAGAGTAGATCATTGAGAGAGTGTTTGTCTGGTGTGGCTAGCACTGTAAAAGAGAACAGTGCATCAATGAGTGAATGCATGATCAGTGCCACTAATATGATGAAAGAATGTATGATGGGAATGGCAGATCTGATAAAAGAAAACAGTTCACAAATACTGCAAGGGGTCTGGGAAGGGCTGCGATTTGTGATTGTGGCACTCCCTGGACTTTTCACTTATCTTTTTTTTTAAAGATTATATGCGCCTAACCTATTCCTTATTTCGTGTTAATACAGTGTTGAGCTGTGAATATGGGTTTGCAGGCTATCCTTGAAAAGTGGTCAACAAAAGAAAAATGGTGTGTACCCTGCCTCCTGGTGTCAATATAGAGCCAAGAAAACTGGCAGAAATAAATATGGCACCATGGTCCAGAAGAGTAAGGATCAGTGAATGGAGAAGACATCTAGTCAAAGATAAACAAAACCATGAGAAACGTATGTGAACCTGAAAAGAAGAGAGCCAGATTCCTGGAACCAATACCGTGTTGCCAAGATATGGCCACCATTCGACCAAGGGCTTAACGCGAAAATCATGTTAAGTCGGTGATGAGCTGTATAGGGTCAGACGAGATGGAACAGAGATGGCAGTAGCAATCCTGGAATCGACATGCAGCTGAATTGCTATATGGATGACCTCGTATTTGCCCAATTTGAAGATGTCACCTTAAAGCCTGAGGTGGTTTCAGACTGAAGACTATGAACATTCTGTTTACTCTCTGTCCCCGTTTTAGTGAGAAGAACACCATGATGACTTAAATAGACCCCCGCTAGTAATTTCAACAAACCAACATATTTATCCACTTGTGACCTACTTAGCTGGACCCTGAGTTAGCTGGGGTATCCGTCTTATCTTATTTTTACCAGCCAAAGGGTAGACCAATTGTGGCGTTCTGGCCTGCAGAGATGGTATAATTAAGATGTAAACACAAAGATCTCCAACAACAGAAGGGTAGAAAGGGTGTAGAAACGTGTTTCCTCAAGAAAACAAGTGTAAGCCTGACCAGCAGGAATATATATATATATGTCAATAACACTTTCCCCTACCAGCAGAGAAACAACAAATTCCTGCAGTAAAACCAACTAACAAATTTGATAAAGATATTGTTAAAGCCACTATGAGTTATCTTCTCTTTTCTCATCCTTGAGGCAACACACTGTGCTCATAAACAGTAATTGATGGCTGGGCTCCTCATTTGATATCGAACCCATCTAGTGACCATGACAACTGCTTATATGCTTCAGGTTCTAGTCGTCAGCATGCCAGGGTCAATTAGTCAAGGTGGGGGTGATATGGAGAAGGCCAAGCATCGAGGACGGGGATACCAATGTGTCAGATGCCTGAATGAAGGAAAAGAAGTCATCCTGGAGAAGTGCCGTCTGGAAGACCATATAAGGAAATGCCGTCTCAGTCTGGACCAGCTCCCTTTCTACTGTTCATTGTGCCTGTTCCGCTGCACTGAGAAGGTCCAGCTCAAGGATCATGTGTCAAAGTACAAATGGCACAAGCAAATGCTGAAAGAGAAGAATGTCGAGGATTCTCCCCAGTTCTTAAAGGAGAATCCTACACCATACCAGAGAGGGAAGGCAGACTATATTATGCTATCCTATGAGGACTCCATCAGCTACTTCCACCAGAAGGGTTAAACAGGTCGCAAACAGTGACAGTGACTTACTGGATGGAGCAGTTAGGGAGATTTTCCCAGTACCCCAACAAGATAGACCAGCCCCTTCTAACTCTGAAGTACAGACAGATCAGGCTAAACAGCTTCTTGATTCCCTTCTAAATCTTCTTGGAGGGTTGCAGAGATCATCAAACCAAGTGATCTTGCCCGATTCCATTTACAGGCCAGCTACAGTCACGGTAGCAGAAGAGTCCACTGTGTCAAGCCCCACTGAAGTTGTTTCTCCTGTAGAGCAGAGAGTGCCTGCTGGTATATCTGAAGCTCCAGTTCTTCCAGCTGTTTCCATGCCATATGACAATTCACCATTGGAGGCTATTTCTACTCAACCTGTTATTACTGTGAGCCAATCTAACACTATGATCACTCCAGTTAATCCTGAGACTGACTCCTACCATACTGGTTCTTTAGATCTTTTTTCTGCAACCTCTGTATCTAAAGCCACAACTCCAGTCACGAGACCTACCATTTCATTCCCTGCTGTCTCATCTGACCTAGACCTTTTTGATGAAGCTCCGTTAGACCTTACCATCACCGGCGAGAAGAATAAGCCAGATGAAGCAGCTCTAGGTTTGTCTGCCCCTCCAGCTCGGACCTCCCATGAAGAAGACACCGTAAATCTCCTGGCTCAGATCCTGACAGATGAGGAAAGCGCTTTTACAGCAGAACGTCAGACGATACCACCAAATGAACCATCTGAGGTGGCCAACAAAGCACCCTCTGGTCTGGAGGAGCTGGGTTTCAACCTCATGAAGGGGAATAAAAAGCTGAAAGAAGAAATACAAAGGAACAGTAGAGCTATCCGCTGCCTGGAGAAGAGCATTAAAGAACAAACAGAAGCCTTCCAGCAGCAAACGCAGGTCCTGAAAAGCATCCACGCTTCCATGAACAGCTTTGTGAGCTATTACAGGACCTGTGCAAGAGAGGAATTTTATTTATGTATTTTTTTTTTCCTTCTTCTCCTTTAACAAGCATTTAAATCTGATTTTTTTTATTATCATTTCATCAGTAGTAGTCATCTTTGCCATGTATTTGTTTGTTCATATGTTTCTTGAAAGGTGCTAAATATTTGAATCCAAGAATACTGATGTGTTTGAGATAGTTAATAGAGAATATCTTAAGATCTGTTTGGGAGCTCAGCCAGTCAGTTAAAGCAAGGTTTTAAATTACCAATATTCTTGATCTCACCAAATAAATCATTGAACTGCACCTGCATCTTAAGTTTTGATTTCCATACCTTCCTTTGCATCCCAAAGTGATCCAACAACCAAAACTTCTGTTAATTTATTCTATCATGGTGAAGTCCAGTCTACTACTATGACTAGCGATACATATAAAATACATATAAGATAGACAGGCTGTCTGGTGTCTGTCAGTGGTCGTCATCTGGAATTTAATTTATAATTCGGCAGACAGACTAAGGGCATACATTAGGTTTAGCTAACTCCTTGTCTGTCGATGCTATATTCTGCTAGTGATTGACAATTCACGCTACCACTTTTCAGTCAGTCGCCAGGCTTTCTGTCAGTCGACAGCAGCAGTCAAACCATATCGAGTCAACTAAAGTCCTTAAACCCTCGGCACGTTACATATTTTTGGTGGTACAGCGGTGGGAATTCGGCAGACAGACTGAGGGTATACATTAGGTTTAGCCAACTCCTTGTCTGTCGATGCTATATTCTGTCGACAGGCAGCCTGCTGGTGATTGACAATTAACGCTACTACTTTTCTGTCAGTCGCCAGGCTGTCTGTCAGTCGACAGCAGCAGTCAAACCATATCGAGTCTACTAAAGTCCTTAAACCCTCGGCACGTTACAATACGTTACAAAACAGCCAGAAGCAAAGCAACCATCTCTCTCTGCCAGACATGGCCAGCTACTGACACCAGGAGGCAGGGTACACACTAATACGGATAGTATATATAGTTACTAAACAACTAGAAGCAAAGCAACCATCTATCTCTGCCAGACATGGCCAACTAGTGACACCAGGAGGCAGGGTACACACTATAACGGATAGTATATACGTAAGAAAACAACCAGAAGCAAAGCAACCATCTCTCTCTGCCAGACATGGCCAACTAGTGACACCAGGAGGCAGGGTACACACTATTACGGATTGTATATAGTTACAAAACAACCAGAAGCAAAGCAGCCATCTCTCTCTGCCAGACATGGTTAACTAGTGACACCAGGAGGCAGGGTACACACTTTTACGGATAGTATATATAGCTACTAAACAACCAGAAGCAAAGCAACCATCTTTCTGCCAGATATGGCCAACTACTGACACCAAGAACAGGGTACACACTATTACGGATAGTAAATAGGTACAAAACAATCAGAAGCAAAGCAACCATCTCTCTTTGCCAGACAGCCAACTATTGACATCAGAGGGGCAGGGTGCACACTATTACGGATAGTATGTTTGTCTGTGTTGAGGTTTTACGGCCCAGTCAACCCATTGGGGTCATGTCGAGCGCGGTCAGTTTACCTAACCACACATTTACTGGGCAGGATTAGTCCTCTAAACGGTTAACTAGTATTGTGCACATTCTTTCGCCAGAAAGTGACAACTGCCCTTCTCGAATCAGTGGAAAGGAGAGAATGACCGTAGAAAATATTTCACGATCAATCTCCACGAAAGAATGTTGCCGACCTCGGCTGGGGTCGAAACCGCGACCTCCTGGTCTCCAGTCGCACGCGCATCCAACTGGGCCACCGGTGCCGACCATTACGGACAGTATATATAGTTACAAAACAATCAGAAGCAAAGCAACCATCTCTCTCTGCCAGACATTGCCAACTAGAGACACCAGGAGGCAGGGTGCACAATATGGCGTAGTATATACGTTGCAAAACTACCAGAAGCAAAGCAACCAGCTGTCTTTGCCAGACATGGGCAACAAGTGACACCAGGAGGCAGGGTACACACACTATGGCGGATAGTATATTCGTTAGAAAACAGCCAGAAGCTAAGCAGCCAGTTGTCTCTGCCAGACATGGCCAACTAGTAACCTTAGGAGGCAGGATACATACGCTATGACGGATAGAATATACGTTACAAAACAACCAGAAGCAAATCAACCAGCTGTCTCTGCCAGACATGGCCAATTACTGACACCAGGAGGCAGGGTACATACACTATGACGGATAGAATATACGTTACAAAACAACCAGAAGCAAAACAACCAGTTGTCTTTGCCAGGCAGGATCCAACAAACATAAGAGAGAGACAATAAACAGAACCCAACACGACAAAAAATTAAAAAAAAAAAAAGAAGAAAATCGCAATGAGCAGCCACAAATCCCAATTAAGAAAACAAGACAAACCACCGCCGAAATTTCCGGACTCGGCGGCTCAGTTTGATGCGCGTCCGATCGGTGATCAGGAGGTTGCGGATTCAACCCCGCCGGGTCGGCAACATTCTTTCGTGAAGATTGATCAAGAAATATTTTCTACTGTCATTCCCTCCCTTCAGCTAATTCAAGAAAGGCAGGTGTTAGTTTGTGGCAAAAAAATATGCGCAACACCAGTTAACCGCTTAGAGGACTAAGCCTGCCCAGTAAAAGTGTGGTTACGTAAATTGACCGCGCTCGACATGATCCCATTGGATAAGCGATTATTCGAGATAAACGAAGTCGAGATAACGAGAGTCTACTGAATTTAATCAAAAGTAAATAAGTAGTAAATCGGACGTTCCAGTTTTTAGCTCCCCTGTACGAAACACAAGAAGAGCTATTGCAGTTACCGCCGTCTGTGTTAAAGTTTTTCAAATGCTTTTATCTCAACAGTCACTTACCACAGACCATTCATATTTGGAACATTGGTGCTCTGGAGTGTCATCTGCCATTTCATAAGAACAGTTCTGGGTTCATGCCCCTGGGTGGGGCAGGGGTCAATATCTAGGCCACCTTTGTAAAAGGCTGTATTGCTGTGTTAAAGTTTTTCATATGCTTATATCTTAATAGTCAATTGTCAACAGGCATTCATATTCGGAACATAGGTGCCTGGAAGGGTCTAAGTGTCCATAGGTATCGGCCCCTGGGTTCATGCCCTGGGGTGGGGCTAGGATTCAAAATAAAGGAGACTTGTAAAGTGTTTAGTGCATATCTGTTATGCTAGCATTGTAAACACATCCTAGGTAATACATCAGTCAACCTTGTGACATTGTTTTAAGTATCATTGGATGAAGGTCACAGTGACCTACATTTCACAGTCCATTGACCTTTATTTTATGGTCCAATGATTTTGCCTTACATCTCTAAGACTATTTGACGGAGAAATGTCATACCTTAGATATTAAGTTAGTGTGACACATTGAGTGAGCTCAAAATATAATTAGGTCAATGTGACCTATATTTTATGGATTAATGATTTTGCCTTATATCTCGAAGACTATTTGATAGAGACATGTCATACCTTGGATATGCATTTCATGTGATCTCAAATTATATATCGGTCAGTCTGACCTATATTTCATGGTCCAGTGATTATGCCTTAATCTCTAAGACTATTTGACAGAGAGATGTCAAACCTTGGATATTAGTTCCATGTGCCACGAAGAGTGACCTCAAAATATATGTAGGTCAATTTGACCTATATTTCATGGTCCGGTGGTTATGCCTTATATCTCGAAGACTATTTGATAGAGAAATGTCATACGTTGGATATTAGTTTCACGTGACACTAAGAGTGACCTCAGAATATATGTAGGTCAATGTGACCTATATTTCATAGTCCAGTGATTATGCCTTATGTCTCGAAGACTGTTTGATAGAGAAATGTCATACCTTAGATATTAGTTCCATGTGCCACGAAGAGTGACCTCATAATATATATGTAGGTCAGTCTGACCTTTATTGCATGGTCCAGTGATTATGCCTTATATCTCGATGACTTTTTGATGTAAAACTGTCATACCTTGGATATGAAGTCAGTGTGACACATTGAGTGAGCTCAAAATATAATTAGGTCAGTGTGACCTATATTTCATGGTCCACTGATTATGCCTGGTTATTCGAAGACTATTCGATAGAGAAATGTCATACCCTGGATATTAGTTTCATGTGACACTAAGAGTGACCTCAAAATATATGTAGGTCAATCTGACCAATATTTCATGGTCCAGTGATTATGCCTTATATCTCGAAAACTATTTGATAGAGAAGTGTAATACCTTAGATATTAGTTCCATGTGCCACGAAGAATGACCTGAAAATATATGTAGGTCAATGTGACTTATGTTTCGTGGACCAGAGATTATGCTTTATAACTAGAAGACTATTTAATTGAGAAATGTCATACCTTTGATATTATTTCCATGTGACATGATGAGTGACTTCAATATATATGTAGGTCAATGTGACCCATTTTTCATGATCCAGTGATTACGCCTTATATCTCGATGACTATCTGATGGAGAAATGTCATACCTTAGATATTAAGTCCATGTGACAAAAAAGAGTGACCTCAATATATAATTAGGTCAGTGTGACCTATATTTCATGGCCCAGTGATTATGGCACATACGTCGAAGACTATTTGATAGAGAAATGTCATACCTTGGATATTAGCTTCATGTGACACTAAGAGTGACCTCAAAGTATATGTAGGTCAATTTGACCTATATTTCATGGTCCAGTGGTTATGCCTTACATCTTGAAGACTTTTTGATAGAGAAATGTCATATCTTAGATATTAGTTCCATGTGACACGAAGAGTGACCTCAAAATATATGTAGGTCAATGTGACCTATATTTCATGGACTAGTGATTATGCCTTATACTTCGAAGACTATTTGATAGAGAAATGTCATACCTTAGATATTAGTTCCATGTGACAAAGAGTGACCTCAGTATATATGTAGGTCATGGTACAGTGATTATATCATATCTCGATGACTACTGGATAAGAGAAATGTCATACCTTGAATATAAGTTCCATGTGACACGAAGGCTGACCTCAATATATATGCATGTCAGTGTGACCTTTATTTCATGGTATAGTGATTATTCCTTATATTTCGAATACTATTTGGTGGAGAAATATTATACCATGAATATTACTTCCATGTGAGACTAACAGTAACCTAAAAATACATGTAGGTCACTTTGACCTACATTTCACAGTCCAATGATTTACTTTATATCTCAAAGACTATTTGATAGAGCAATGTCATACCTATTTTTATGCCCCGCCACCAAAAAAGTGGTGAGGTATTATATTATATTCTCTGAAATTTTGAGTGTCCGTCCGTCCGTCCGTCCGTCCGTCCTCAGCGCCCCTACCATTCTTCTGCCCGCAACTCCTCCTACAGTTTTTGGCCAATCCTTTTCAAACTTTACAGGCGCTTTTAGGATGGTCTAAAGATATGCATATTGTTTTTTCAGAATCCTGAAATTATTTTTTATCACAGTTTTAGCGTTTTTAACTTAGACTTTTTTCGAGCCCTAATACTACAGAAATGTATAGGGAGTACGTACCTTCTGCCCGCAACTCCTCCTACAGTTTTAGGCCAATCCTTTTTAAACTTTACAGGCGCTTTTAGGATGATCTGAAGATATGCATATTGTTTTTTTTAGAATCCTGAAATTATTTTTTATTACATTTTTTGCATTTTTAACTTAGACTTTTTTCGAGCCCTAATACTACATAAATATATAGGGAGTATGTACCTTCTGCCCGCAACTCCTCCTACAGTTTTTGGCCAATCCTTTTCGAACTTTACAGGCGCTTTAAGGATGGTCTGAAGATATGCATATTGTTTTTTCAGAATCCTAAAATTATTTTTTATCACATTTTTTGCATTTTTAATTTAGACTTTTTTCGAGCCCTAATACTACAGAAATGTATAGGGAGTATGTACCTTCTGCCCGCAACTCCTCCTACAGTTTTAGGCCAATCCTTTTCAAACTTTACAGGCGCTTTAAGGATGGTCTGAAAATATGCATATTGTTTTTTAGAATCCTGAAATTATTTTTATTACATTTTTTGCATTTTTAACTTAGACTTTTTTCGAGCCCTAATATTACAGAATTGTATAGGGAGCATGTACCTTGTACGCGCAACTCCTCCTACATTTTCAGGCCGATCCGTTTGAAACTTTACACAGGCTTTTAGGGTGGTCTGAAGATATGCATATTGTTTTTTTTTCAGAATCCTAAAATTATTTTTTATCACTTTTTATTGCATTTTTAACTTAGACCTTTTTTTTTTTTTTTTTTTTTTTTTTTTGGAGTTATGAAATAACTGTTTATTGCTTCTCTTCTTGTTTAACTTAGATTGTTTTCAGCCCTTATACTACAGAAAAGCATAGGGAATATGGCGCTGTGGCGGGGCATGATGCATGGCTTGCAGTTTTATTTTAACTTCCATATGACCAGTTGATTGACTTAAAAATATATCTAGGTCAGCGTGTCTCAGTTTGATCTATATTTCATTATTCAGTGATGTTGCCTAATAACTGGAAGACTATTTGATGAAGATATTTCATACCAGAAACATTAGTTCCATGTGATGAGATTATCAGCCTCAAAATATATCTGGGTCAGTGTTCCATGTAACACATAGGTTTGCATTAAAATTCTAGAGGGCTATGTGATTTATATTCTGACTCACAAAACTTATTGTATTTGGAACAGAATTATATAAAAATACTAAATACACCTTTTGACGTGTCAGTGTGAAAACATAGGTAGACAAGGCGCCAACAGGCGAGCTATGCTGTCATGCGACAGCTCTTGTTTAATAAATATGGTACAGTGAACCCGCGTTACAACGATAGCATTTGTTCCCAAATATCTTGTCATCACGAAAACATGCCTATATAATTTTGACCCCCTTAAACCCCACTTTTGTATAGTAAAACTTGGGTTTACAGGGGTATACATTATTTTTCTTATTTCTGCTCAAAAACATACATTGTGGGTACTCGTTAGAACCGCCTCGTCGAGACGGTTCTAACGAGTACCCACAATCTATGTTTTGAGCAGAAATATAAAAACTATCAGAATTTTTTATCTGGAAATTTTCATTTTTTGGTGGTAAAATTTTCAGTATATTTGAATAGGCATGTTTTCGAAACTTATGAAAATAAAGTTGATGTTCTAAAGAATCTTTAAGGAGCCATGCAAGAAAGGCTTTGTTTTATTCTTAGTTCCTGATTGAACATATTTTTGGATATTTATTAGAATCGCCTAAGTGAAGCGATTCTAACAAGTATCCGAAACATATTTCTTAAACCATTAAGTACAATAATCTTGCATAATTATTTTATTAAATGTCACATCTTGGGCGAAGTTTTTATGCCAGCCAATCTATGATTATAACGTATTGACGTTGTATCGAGTGTCGATAAAAAGAGGATTGACTGTGTATATTTAAGATGTTCAAATATTTAGGGAAACTCGGTGCAAATCAACAATAAAGATCTATTGGTGGTTTTGCGCTGGTGCGCATGCAGAGAGACCTGGGCTGGCATCAAAATTATGAAGACAAATCATCAAAATAAAAAAAAAAATGCAATGAAATAAAAAATCTGAAAAAAAAGTTGGCTTTGGAAACAAAGAATACACAAAAGTACGAAAATCTGAGTCGATTTTATCAAGTTTTTTATACACAGCTAAGTAATTTTCAAGGCTGTTCCAGTAAGCATTCTTTGTAAATTATTAGCAGACCGTTATCGGCCCGTCAGGGTAGCTGACGGGCCGATAATGGCCCGCTGTAGATTTATAAAGAATGTTAGCTGGGGTATACGCCCCATCTAGCACCGGCTTAAAGCGGTGTTCGCTTTTTAAAGTAACCAGAATGGACACAATGATTCATATCATATCATTTATTTTAGTTCTTTCTTAACCCTTGTCCTTCTGAATAAATTAAGAAGCCACACCCATTTCTAATTTTCAGCCAATCAGATTACTTGATCAAGGATGTTGATATAAATTCACATACTTAAAGGCAAACAGTACAGATCCAGATCAGTTGGCTTCTTCAGAAGGCAACTGATCTGTATCTAACAGTTTGCAAAGGCAGGGTATATCCGGGTTCAGCAGGACAAGGGTTAAACCTTTGTCGCTCTATGAGCAAATTCAGCAGACGACAAACTGAAGATATGCATTTTTCCTTTAAAAAAAAAGAAAAAAAAAAAAAAAAAGGTTTGCCATTTCATGCAAATTGTCTCCGTAGGTCAAAGCCTAAGATAAGAAACACGTTTCAAAATATCGTCTGCTGAATTTTTTACCCCGCATGCTAAGCGTTAAATTAGCGTTTTGCACTTTTTGCACTGAACAATCAGCCTCTGTTTTTTGTTGTTGTTGTTGTTTTTTTTTAAATTCAACTAATTTAAATAAATGAATACCTATATGCAATATAAATTTTTCTAATAACATTAAGTTTTTAACACTCTCTGGGGAAATTCAGCAGACGACGATTTGAGGATACTTTTCTTTTTCCTAGAAAATAGGATTTGACATTTCATGCAAATTGTCTCCGTAGGAAACAATATGCATGAAGTGCCAAATCATGTTTTCTTGAAAAGAGAATATGACAAAATGTCGTCTGCTGAAAAGTTTCTCCAGCAGGCTAAGCATTTAACCAACTTAGGACATCATGACAGTCAGTTTAGGAAAGAAAAGAAATTTTAAGAAATTATGTTAGAAGTATTAAATTGAATAATCAAGACAAAGTAATTTAAACATCGTAAGAATAAAGCCATTTCTGACATCTTCTGTCATATAAATATGGTTGAGTCGTACTAAACCAAAATGTCCCTTACAAAATTTCAGCCATCCCATAAGAAAAGGGATCTGTTGGACATATGCGAACAAGACTGACCCAGACCAACAAGCGAAGTAGCACCATCTGACAGGGACCTTCGTTACGAAAACATTCCTATTCAAATATATAGAAAATTTCACCTCCAAAAACGGAAAATTTTCAGATAAAATACTCTGATATTTTTCATATTTCTACTCAAAACATAGATTGTGTGTACTCGTTAGAACCTCCTCGCTGAGGCGTTTCTAACGAGTACCCACAATCTATGTTTTGAGCAGAAATAAGAAAAACAATGTATACCCCTGTAAATCCCAGTTTTACTACATTTGTATATAAATGTGGGGTTTAAGGGGATCAAAATTTTATAGGCATGTTTTCGTGATGTTCAGTACATATAGATATATTTCGATAGTTCGATTTTCTGTACATCACGAAAACATGCCTGTATAATGTTGACCACCTTAAACCCTACTTTTACATAGTAAAACGGGAGTTTACAGTGGTATACATTATTTTTCTTATTTCTGCTCAAAAACATAGATTGTGGGTACTCGTTAGAACCGCCGCTCCGAGGCGGTTCTAACGAGTACCCATAATCTATGTTTCGAGAAGAAATATGAAAAATATCGGAACTTCTATCTGAAAATTTTCATTTTTTTTTTTTTTTTTTTTTTTTTTTTGGTGGTAAAAGTTTCAGTATATTTGAATAGGCCTGATTTCGTAATGAAGCGGAAAACGAAGGCCCTGGTCAGACTCCGCTATTCGTTTTGCCCTGAAGGCACATTTTCACATGAAAAGGCACATTTGAAAACCCTTTGTAGTCATCTGCCGGTTCGAACCGGGTTTTTGATTGCCACTTACAGTATCATTATTGTCTACGGGCGTAGACATTCTTAGAGTTTGCCGCATTGCTCCGGAAGCACTTTCTTAAAGGCCATTGACTGGTTCAGGGCTGTTTTCCATAAGTATAACCAAGTTTTTACTTTTCACAAAAAGCTTGGTGTACACTAAGTACACTATGTACACAATGTGTGCTAAGCGCGTAGACCAAGCTTTGTTTTGTGAAAGCTACTACTTGTATATTACCTGTGACTTAAGGCGCTTGGCGTTCTAGAAACTGGACCTTGATAAGGGTCAGACGTCGCATAATGCATGTCAGGTTGGCTGTTTAAAGATACTTGGGGTTTCGTAGGTTTTAGCTGACATGCAGAATATGGAATATATCCCTGATATGTATGTATGTCCCTGATTAGGGTCTTCATTGCCCGCTTCCAGAGTCCATGAATACTGTAAAAATTTACGGTAAATACTGACAACTGGCTGACAGCGCCCTTACCGTAATTTTTTACGGGGGCCAGTAGAACTTTCGCAAGAATTTCCTCGCATGATGGGGTAAGGATACTTACGCTTAAGATACGGTGCAGTAGCTCACATCCCTATTATGTCCTATACGTTACCTATTATGTCCTACACTGCCCTATCATGCGTATTTTTATTGTAAATAATCCACAGGCGCTTGTAAACTGGCAACCAGTTACCAGACTGAGTATTTATCATACAATCTTCGGGATCTTTTTACAGTATTGATACTCTAGAGTGTATATAAGAAAACTTGTAAACTGGCAACGAGTTACCAGACTGAGTATTTATCATACAATCTACGGGATCTTTTTACAGTATTGATACTCTAGAGTGTATATAGAAAATTTCACCTCCAAAAACTGAAAAATTTCATCTAAAAAAAAAGAATCGTATTTTTCATATTTCTGCTCAAAACATAGATTGTGGGTACTCGTTAGAACCGCCTCGGCGAGGCGGTTCTAACGAGTACCCACAATAAATGATTTTGAGGAAAAATAAGAAAACTAATTTTTGCCCCTGTAAACTCTAGTTTTACTACATAAAAGTGGGGTTGAAGGGGGTCAAATTTATATTGGTATGTTTACGTGATGGAAGAACAGAGAAGACCCAGATATGAGTTTTTTTTAACTATGACTTCATTACTACTTTACTCCACACTTTACGTATGCAGCCGCGCAAACTACATTGTTGCATATGAAGAGACCTAATAAAACCGAGTCGCCAATTTTCGTTCTTTAAGGTGTTCTTTGTTTCCAAAGACATCCTTTCAGATTTTTATACTGTTCGCTTATGGTATAAGGCCAATTTTTATGTGTAGCGCATATCTTTACGAATAGCTGTCAGATAGAATGAAATTTCGGATACAACATTAAAAACTAATAACCAGATATTATTCAATAATGTAAATGGACTTTGCTATAATAATAGGTATCTTGGGGTCATATGTATTTAGTGGAGACCCAGATCAGCCTATGTCTCTGCGCACTCTGGTCAGGCTTGCGGACTGCTTAGACTGTTTATTGATGAGCAGAAACGTTTGGGCAGGTTGTGCAAGTGCACGGGCGGGACTGGAACTTCACTAGTTTCATGTACTCCTAAGACTTCTTTCTCAAGTTGATGCTTACATATCTAGATACGCAAGAAAATGTCCCTTATGCCAAAATGCGGGCAACGAAGTCCCTGATCAGACTGCGCGCATGCGCGCAGTCTGATCATGGCCTTCGTTGGCCGCTTACAAAATCACTACTGTAGCATATTTGGACAAATAAAGAAGGTACTAATCGGACTGCGCACGTTAGCAGGCTGACCTGCGCCCTTTCTTAAACATATGGTGTAAGATCCCTTTTCTTACATAATACACATTATGGACCTCACCGTCAGAAAACGTACCTTTAGACATATGTGCCCCGCGAAGACTGAAATCAGCCTGCACATCTGTGACAGTCGGCTTATCAGTGTCATCTTTGCCCTCATAAAGAATCATTGCATCCTTGGCTATCAAAAATATTTCAAGTGAAGCTACTAAACAGACTGCACAAATGCGCAGGCTGATTTGAATCTTAGCTGGGCGCACATGTCTAATGGTACGGTTTTTTAAATTGTGGCTAAAAAGTACTTTATTTTCAATCTATAATTGCAAACTTACGTGTGTTCCTTTATCAAGGTCTAAAAAGCATCCGCTCAAAAGCAAATCAGCTAAAATTGTGAGATTTTTTATTATTCCAATCATGGACCTACACTTATTGGAAGGTGAGCGCTTACCTTACTTTATACAGTTTTCAAATTAAATTTTCACTATGACTTTTTTAGTTTATTTTAAACATATTTTATTTGTATAAATTTACATGCAACAATACAAACATATGGTTATGATCTTACATTTATACAAAAGGGATTCAGTTTGCTCTGAAATCACCTCAGTGACTGCTAGAAACCCATATAAAAATTGTGATTTGTAGATGAACTGTGTATTATTTTTGTATTTTTTCTTCGCAAGAAAGAATAATAATATCAGTAAAATTTTCTATGTGAGATGGCTTTGACAGGGCCAAATGACGTACGTTTTCGTGAAACACAGCTAACTGAACTTAATATCTAAAGATCTAAAGCATACACATGTAATTAAAGCCAACATTGGATGTCTATAAATAGTAATGAATATCACTCCAAGTCGACAGTATACATTGCCTGAAAAAGGCCCGTGGTTGCCAATCATGGACTTATAAAATCTGCGAAATTTCTAAAATTTGAAAATCTCTAGACCACAGAAAAACCGGAATATTACGAAAACAAGCCTATTCAAATATAGTGAAATTTTTATCTCCAAAAAAATGAAAATTTTTAGACAAAAATTCTGGTGAGGCGGTTCTAACGAGTACCCACAATCTATGATTTGTGAGTAGAAATAAGAAAAATAATATATACCCCTGTAAACCCCAGTTTTACTATATAAAAGTGGGGTTTAAGGGGGTCAACATTACATACATGTAGGCATGTTTTCGTAATGTATTACAGCATATCAAATTTTTCAGATGTCGGCGCCTCCTAAAGTTTTATCCTGGACAGTGTTATAAAAAATGATTTGAGTAAGTTACCGAAAAAAATCAATTTGAAAAAAAAGGGGAAAAGAGAAAAGAATCAAACTTAGTGCATGTTGTTTTGTACAGACGACCAACAGACATGAGTTTTTCGTTTAACTGTTTCGGTGCCCAATTTCAGACTACATTTGTCGTCTTTTTTTTTTTTTTTTTTTTTTAACAAAGTACAGATTGGAAGGAAGTTTACAATGTATATGTAAAGTTGAAAGTTGAAGACTGAATTCAAATAGCGAAGATACTGATGAGGCGTTATTATGAGCCGTCTCATCTGGATCTATGCTGTTTGCAAAAGCCTATTATTATCGTATATGGCAGTGAAAGGGGTTTAGCTATATGTCCTGTGCAGTCTATAGGAAAAATTCTACATACGTACTTAACCCTTGTCCTGCTGAATATATTTAGATGCCACGCCCACTTCTAATTTTCAGCCAATCAGATTACTCGATCTGGATTGTTACAATAAATTCACATACTTAATGGCAAACAGTGCAGATCCAGATCAGTTGGCTTCTTTAGAAGCCAACTGATCTGGATCTACACTGTTTGCAAAGGCAGGGTATATCGGGGTTCAGCAGGACAAGGGTTAAAAGAATCAGTCATTACTATTCTATACCGCTGCGCCGCTTTCAATATATTTATGCAAAAAATAGAATGGAAATTATTAGTCATTTGTTTTTCCTTCTGAAAGATTTCGCCGTCTGATAAGTTTATTTTGTTGTTATTATTATGAAATATACAATGTTTGTGGGTCGATTGAACAGAAATTTGTAATGTGGGAACCCTTAAAGTGCCATGCAAAACTGTAACAGACGACATTCTCATTTGGTTTAAACCTGTTTTATTTCAACACTTCCATTTGTACATACAACAAATAACGCACTTTACAGGATTTGAACGAAAGCAATCTGCTTGTTTGGTTCCTCTCCTCATTCTCATTTTATTTTTTAGAGCTTATAACGCTTGGCATTTCACATGAATCGCCTGCCTGGCCCTAACAGATGATTCAGATGAAATGCCAACTGATTTTCAGCGAAAAGAAAAAGTAAAAAAAAAAAAAAAAAAAAAAAAAAATCGAAATGTCGTCTGCTGTTGTTGCGATTGGCGCTTTAAGGGATAACTGAGAATTCGGATGACTTGATTGGTTTAAAGCAACAATTATTTTGTTGCGTTACATGTTACTTCCGCACCCACCAACCACCCACCTCCCCAGTCGACCCCACCTTCACCCAGTGTGTTTTAATTACTCCTTTCAATCCTGAAAGAGATCAACTAATGTAGATAACACATGGAAAATTTGGATAGAATAGTTTATTTGAACTGCGTCATGAGAAAATGCCATTGGGGCATATGCGGACAGCGAGGGCCCAGATCAGACTGCGCATATGCGCAGTCTGATCGGGATCTACACTGTCCGCTTACAGAATTACTATATAACAATATTTAACATGAACTGACTATGGCTTTGCAAGCTGGTCCGGATCTGTACTGTTCCACATGTGCCCGAAAAAAAAAAAAAACCTTTTCTCGCGACTCGGCTCATTTGGATTTAATTTAAATCTTTATTTGCTTTCTCCAATATTGTCACAGTACGGAGCATGCTGTCTGATAGTAGAAGTTCATCAAAGAGATCCGTTTAATCTGTTGAAGAATACGTAGTGCGCAACATGGGAAGACGGACCTCATTTTATATATGGGCAGCGGTGCTCAAATTTGTTTGCGCATTTGTGCGCATTTCGTTTCCGCCAAACGGCAATTAATACATTTTCAAGAAGACAGTTTTATTAAACCCTTTCTAAAAAGTGATCTAGTCCCAAAGCGAGCAAATTCTATCCTTTTAGGGTACACCCAATTTGAAAAGATCAATTCAATAGGGTCTAATCTAAAAGTAAAGAATTTGCTCCCGGCGGGAGCAAATTCTTTCCATTTAGAGTAGACCCCTTTTCAGAAGGGGATTGGTGATCAGGAAAGCAAAGAGTCAGAAAGTTATCTCCCTTGTCAAAACTGGCGGATGATCTACCAAGTATATATCCAGTGCCGTACACTGAAGAATACACATGGCGCATCGTCAGAAAAAAAAATACCTCCGGACAGGTGCGCCAAGCGAAGATTCAGATTAGCCTGCGCATTCGCGCAGGCTGATCTGAATCTTCACTGGGCGCATTTTCGGACAGCGAAGGATGCTAACTTTCTTCATGCGGACAACAAGACTGGTCAAACTGCGCCGATGCGCAGGTTGATTTGAGTCTTCGCTGGGCGCACCTGTCAGAAGAGGCACGTTTTCTCATGTTACGGCTCATATCTGTGGCGAGAGACCGCCCTGATCAGTCTGGGCAGATACTGGGCATTCGCCTTTTGCATATAACATAAGGTCCGGTTTCGTGCATTGCGGTTAGGGTGTTTGCGTTGCGTGTTTGTTCAGCATTTATAAGAAGAGCAGTACAAGATAAGTTTGACAAATATTTATCTACCCGGTTTTCTACAAATGTTGTTCAGTATTTGAATATTTTTAGTATTGTTAAAATTTACAATTACTGCCTAACCATTTATTCCTCGGTAGTTCATTAGAAATCACAATAACTGTTGGTTCATAAGAAATCACAGTGAAAGTGATTAAAGGATTATACTGTTATCTTTAAATCTCGGTAGGTCTTGCTTTCTTTCTTTCTGTCTTTCTTTCTTTCTTTCTGTCTGTCTTTCTTTCTGTCTGTCTGTTTGTTTGTCTGTCTATCTGTCTTTTATTTTCTTTCTTTCTTTCTTTCTTTCTTTCTTTCTTTCTTTCTTTCTTTCTTTCTTTCTTTCCCATGTCTTTTATTTTCTGTCTTTCTTTCTTTCTTTAGTTCTTTCCTTTCTTTCTTTCTTTCTTTCTTTCTTTCTTTCTCAGGTCACTTATCAGATTACGCAGCTGCACAGGTTGCCCTAAGACTACTGTACATGTATGTACAGTCGAACTTCAATGGCTTGAACACATTTGGGACCGTGGAAAATTGTTCGAGCCATGGGTAGTTCGAGCCAATGAAGGTTAATCATGGTGCCAGGTCTGGAAGCATATATCGCTAATTCTGGGAAATCTATCGATCTTCTACACAATAATTGCATGATGAATGTACTCATTAGAATCGCCTCGAAGAGACGATTCTAATGAGTACACACAACATACAATTTCATAATGTAATAAGAAAGCTTCCTTAAATATTTGTTTTCTTGATCTATCGGAAGAATTTCGTAGGGACTCAAAACCGAGTTCGAATTATCCATGGTCAACGAGCCATCGGTGTTCGAGCTATTGCGATTCGACTGTATGTGTTTTTTATGGAGAAATAAGAAAATTAGCCAACTATTATTCACGACAATTTCGTGTTCGTATTATGTATAAGTATACAGACGCTAGACAATGCCAAATTTAGATCTTTGAGGATCATATCTTTAACCCTTTCAACTTCATAGACCAGAAAAAAATTCCAAACAGTGGTGATCCTGATGAGACGGCTCGTACGAGCCGTCTCATCAGGATCTACCCTGTTCGCCTTATTCTATTTTGTCACTACTCTGCTTGCCATTTTGTTTTCGGTTTTTGTCTTCGCGACATCCCTTATTGAGATAATGTACTCATTCTATTTCACAGACGGAAGATTTCACTTCAGAAACAAAATTGGTAAAAAGGTAATAGGTTAAATTATTTCCCTGAAAATAAAGCTACATATTTCACTCATTTTTTTTTTTTTTTTTTTTTTTTTTTTTTTTTTTTCGTTTTAAGGTTTTGATAAAATGACAAATGAGGACGACGTACGCAAATTACCCTTTACTTATTGACTACATATAATTTCTCCCAGAAAGATGATAACGAACTGCACAATATTTCCGAAAATAATCGGGCATTCAATGAGTAACCCTTTCCATTACGATAACATGCCTATTTAAATATACTGAAAACTTTACCACCAAAGAATGAAAAGTTTCAGATAAAAAAAAAAAAATACTCAGATATTTTTCATATTTCTGCTCAAAAACATAGATTGTGGGTACTCGTTAGAACCGCCTCGGCGAGGCGGTTCTAACGAGTACCCACAATCTATGTTTTTGAGGCGGTTCTAACGAGTACCCACAATCTTTGTTGTTGAGCAGAAATAAGAAAAATAATGTATACCCAACTAAACGCCAGTTTTACTATATAAAAGTGGGATTTAAGGGGGTCAAAATTATATATGCGTGTTTTCGTGATGATCCTCGCGTTTCTGAAGTTTTCTTTCGCCCTTGAATTTGGACATTTCCATTGTTGCAAATAGGAGTTTCAGTCGAAAAATCAAAAACAGAATGGCAAACAGTGTAGATCCTGATGAGACAGTCTCATCTTGATCTACACTTTTTGCATAGGTATATCTTTATGTAGACCTACAACGTATTTATTGCAACTCAATAAAGTGGTTCCATGTAGTAATGTTTTCTCTTGACAGTCTATTTGTTATACGAGTAATATAAAATAAGCATGTTAGTGCCAGTCGCCAGGGCCGTTATTTATGTTAACACCATATTACAAGATATTTATCATAATTATTACGAAAATATATGTTCAGAAACATGTAAACCATTTATTTTCATTATTTGTTTTATTTGATACTTTTTTTTTGATATGATATGAATGCCTGACCATTTTAACGTTGAGCATGCTGAAAAAAAGCAGACGAAATTTTAAGATATTTTTCCTAATTTTTACCAGAAAATAGTGTATGACATTCCATGCAAATCGTCTCAGACGATTTTCATGAAATGTCAAACACTAATTTCTTGAAAACAAAAGGCAAATTAATATTGAGTTTGTCGTCTGCGGAAGTTGCCCATAGAATAGTCAAGATTAAATGGTTTTGTTGCTTTTCGTAGTCTAAGCAAAATCGTGCTATATACAAGTTTTCACAGCCATACATCACGAAAATATGCCTATATAATTTTGACCCCCTTAAACTCCATTTTTATATAGTAAAACTGGGTTTTACAGGGGTATACATTGTTTTTCTTATTTCAGCTCAAAAATATAGATTGTGGGTACTTGTTAGAACCGCCTCATCGAGGCGGTTCTAACGAGTACCCACAATCTATGTTTTGAGCAGAATTATGAAAAATATCAGAAATTTTTATCTGAAAATTTTCATTTTTTGGTGGTAAAATTTTCAGTATATTTGTATAGGCATGTTTTCGTAATGCCTTGATGGAAAATCCCTTCAGAACAGTGTATTTTAAAATTTCAAATGCCTAAAGAGCCTCAAGTGAACGCTACATTGATCCCATGCCGGCATTACTGAGCATTTATATGAGGGTCACTGACGAGGCCTAATTGACCGAAAATAGCCAGTCTAGCCAAGAAAACTTGACTTCAGCTGTATTCAGTTTTGTGAGTTGCTTCACTGCTCTCAAAGATCATTCCTTTTAGATGATCTATTTACAAAAGGGAAAATTAAATTTTCTCATGTTATATTTGTCTTTCCGTAGCACAGATGAATGCAAACCATGATAAGAACAGAATGTATGAATTCTAATTGGTTGCATTCAAACGCTGTTGAAATTGTGGTCCACGACATGCGAAAACGTGTCTTCGGGCGTATGCGGACAGCGAAGGTCGAGGTCAGTCTGCGAGTCCGCACAGTCTGATCAAGACCTTCATTGCTCGCTAACAGAATCATTGGATACTACAGAATGCATGAATTGAGAGCAAAGGCCCGGATGATACTTTGCGTATGCATGATGATCTGAATCTCCACGATGATCTAAATCTCCACGATGATTTGAATCTCCACGATGATCTGAATCTCGACATGTTCGAAGGCACTCTTTCATTTGACGCGGCCCATTGTTAAAATTGGCAACATATCACGAAAACACACCTATATAATTTTGACCCCTTTAAACCGCACTTTTATATAGCAAAACTGGGGTTTACAAGGGTATACATTATTTTTCTTACTTTGCTACATAAAACATAGGTTGTGGTACTCGTTAGAACCGCCTCGTTGATGCGGTTCTAACGAGTACCCACAATCTATGTTTTGAGCAGGAATATAAAAAATATCAGATTTTTTTTTTATCTGAAAATGTTCCTCTTTTTGGTTGTAAAATTTTCAATATATTTGAATTGGCGTGTTTTCGTAATGAGTTCTTTGTGAATAGTAACAGAATTCCTATTGAATGGGACCTGACACATCTGGTAGATTTTCTGTCATTTTATAAGGGAGACAACTTTGGCGGCTTTTTGTTTGGCTACCTTTAAATTACCCACAAAGGCAACCATTTAATTGTCCTTTTAGAGTAGACCATTTTTCATAAGAGAGACAAGAATAATTTAACAGAGATGCGTTCCCTGAAAATTCAAACTGGGTGTACTGGCTCCCCTTAAGCTACTTATGCCTAGCGTCCCCCAAAAAGGGACACTGACAAACAGTGTAGACCAAGAACAGGACTACACTGTTTGCATTAGATGCACGCTTTCTATAAAACATGGTTAAAATAATAATAAAAACAGTTAAATCTGTGTTAAGCTAGCACCTTGGGGAAAGTCAAAAAGTCGTTGCTTAAGACAGATACCTGCTTAATACAGGTAACTTTAAACTTATTTTCCTTTTACTGAACCTGAAAAAAACTTGCTTATAAATACAGGTGATTGCTTAATACATGCGGCCTTTAAGACAGTTTTGTCTGTAATCAGAAATGGAAGGGTACAAAGAAATTGCGTAGAAGAGTCCACTCAATATAAACGAGTTAACCTATTTGATGCAAATTATACAAATTCAAATTCAAATAACATACAGTTTTGCTGGAATATACATCAAGAAAGAAGTTGCTGGCATAAGTACTAGTCAGATACGTATTTTGTTGAATGCTACATTCATTTGTTAACCCTTAAACTGCTAATCTCAGCAGTTGTCGTCTGCTTTGTCATCTGCCTCTGATTTTAAAAGTTATTTCCGCAAACCGTGTGGACCCCGATCAGACTGCATTTAGGAGCAGTCTGATCTGGGTCCACACTGTTTGCCTGTATGCAAAAAATAGGTTTGAAAAGTTTGCAAGAATATTCAGCAGACGACATAAACAGACGACATTTTCAGATGCAGGTTTTCATGGCGTTTTAAGGGTTAATCATTACAGTCGAGCTTCAGTGGCTTGAACACGTTTGGGACCATTGAAATTTGTTCTAAACAAAGCTAGTTTGAGCCGTACTGAAGCTTAATCATAGCGACAGGTCAGGAGGCAAACGGAGATGATATAGGGATGTCTTTTCGAGCTTGTATAAAATGATGGTATGTTGAGTGTGCTTTTTTACGATCAAGGCGATTCTGATGACATTTCATGATAAAATTAGAAAATTTACCTAAACTGTGCATAAATATTTGTTTTCTTGAGATATCGGAAGAAGTTCCTGGGGACATAAAAACGAGTTCGAATCGGCCCTTTGGTAAACGAGGCATCGGTCTCTGAATTAAGTTTTACTGTAAATGATAATAATGATACATTTTAAATAAGTTCAGATTTGAAACCGATGTGGAACAAATCAACAAAGTAGTAATGTACATAACGTATTGGTCGTAACAGAAATAAGTCCCGACTTGTTATGTGCTAATATGTCATCTTTCTAAAGGCTTCTAAATATAGCCGCAAAAAAGATCCTAAAGTGGGGAGTGGGTGGTTGTGGATGGGGATATGTCTGTCGTCTGCAGAAGGTGTATTATTCTAATTACATGCCATTACGAAAACACGCCTATACAACAATATTGAATATTTTACCACCAAAAAATGAAAACTTTCAGATAAAAATTCTGATATTTTTCATATTTCTGCACAAAACATAGATTGTGGGTACTCGTTAGAACCGCCTCGACGAGGCGGTTCTAACGAGTACACTCAATCTATGTTTTGAGCAGAAATAAGAAAAATAATGTATACCCCTGTGAACCCCAGTTTTACTATATAAAAGTGGGGTTTAAGGGGGTCAATATTATATAGGCATGTTTTCGTGATGATAATCAAAAGACTAATGAAACGAAAATAAAAATGCACACATATGCATATTTTAGCATACATAGCCACATAAGCGTTCGATTTTGTCTGAAATAAAAAATATGACAAATAAATAAATAAATAAATAAATAAATAAATAAGAGAATAAACCTTCAGAAACCATCACGAAAACACGCCTATATAATTTTGACCCCCTTAAACCATTTTTTATGAAGTAGAACTGGGGTCTACAAGGTTAAACATTATTTTCTTATTTCTGCTCAAAAAACATAAATTGTGGATACTCGTAAGAACCGCCTCGACGAGGCAGTTCTAACGAGCATCTACAATGTATGTTTTGAGCAGAAATAAGAAAAAAAAATCAGAATTTTTATCTGAAAGTTTTCAATGTTTGGTGGTAAAATTGTCAATATATTTGAATAAGCGTGTTTTCGTAATGTTATGTTTCATATTCATGAAATATCTGATATTTATATGTAGCGTCTTTAGCATGGAACAGTGAATGTTTTGAGAGGAGTCTTTGTTTTAATCAATTTCTAACGGCAGATCTAATAACAAACAAAAAACGATTTAAGCGAGACCGAACCGACTCAGAACAAACTAATACTTGGTGTAGGCAGGGAATTGAAAATAATAAAATACTTAAGTGGAACTACGTGAAATAAGGAAATAATGAATTCCTCAAGGGACACGAGCTTTTCTTCCATTGAAACGTTCTTATCATCCAATAGTGAGGAAGGTAACTCTCCCTCTCTCTCTCTCTCTCTCTCTCTCTCTCTCTCTCTCTCTCTCCACAAACGTCTATATAGCAAAACAGACGTTCGGTGCTCCAAATGGCAGAAGCTCAAAGTGAGTAAATATATTGTGATATACTTAGACTGGCTCCAGTCTCCAATGAGTATTTTTTCTTATAATCTTGTTTGATAATTCATTAGTCTAAGAACAAATTGTTTTTATTTTAGTGGACTATCAAACAGAATTATAAGAAGAAAAGTCACTGGAGACTGGAGTCAGTCTATAATATACCGTATGATGTATGCATCCTGCAAATGCCTTGATCAGTCTGCACACCGAACCGATCAGAGTTTCCTCTGTTTGCCTGGGGAGGTTTTGGGCCAAATAAAAAACGAGTATACTGCACGGATGCACAGGCTGGTCAGTGTTTCCGCTCAATTATGTGCTGTCGCTTACATAAAGTACCGTACATACTCTAAGCATTCGGACAGATACGTCTGGGCAAACAGTGTAGACCCATGTAGATTTAACCCTTGTCATGCTGAATAAATAAAGATTCCACGCCTGTTTCCAACTTTCAGCCAATCAGATTACTAGATCAAGGTTGTTGATATAAATTCACATACTGAATGACAAACATTGAAGATCCAGATCAGTTGGCTTCTTCAGAAGCCAACTGATCTGGATCTACACTGTTTGCAAAGGCAGGGTATATCCGGGTTCAGCAGGACCAGGGTTAAGGACAACTATGGCAATCAGTTAAGGTGCCCAAATGCTTAGGATAGATACGGTAAATCTGATTAAAAATTGTTTGAATATCCAGGATGGGCGACACTCAGTCCAAGGATATTTTTCTTACCCTTAATTCTTTCACTGCTACAGGCAATAATAATAGGCTTTTGAAAACAGCATAGATCTAGATGAGACGGCTCATAAGAGCCGTCTCATCTAGATCTACGCTGTTTGACATTCAGTCTTTCAACTTTACGTATAAACTTCTTTTCAAGCGAAAGTTTGTTAGAAAAGAAAAGCAGAGGACAAATGTCGTATGAAATTTGGCACCGAAAGAGTTAAAGCGGTAAGCAACATTTTAGCAGACGACACTCCATTTTTAAGCATTTTTTTCTGAGAACCATAAGGCTTGACATTGTACTTGAATCGTCGGCTAGTGAATCGCTTGCCTAGCAGACGATTCACATGAAATATCAAGCCTTATTTTCTCTGAAAAAATTTAAAAAAAAAGTGAAAATGCGTCTGCTGCAGTTGTGATTATCACTTTAAGGGATAACACCCTGATGATGGTGACACTCACAGTTAGTGAAAATTCCTTTTTGGCTATGATAAAAAGAATATAGCAAACCTAAATCAAGACCGCCACAAACCGGTAAGAGACGTTACTGTTCGTCGATAAATCTAAACCATTTCTGCCTAGCGTCCCATAAAACGAACATTGGAAAGCAGTGTAGACCCAGATCAGACGCCAAAGAACGCGGCGTCTGATCAGGGTCTATACTGTTTGCATTAAATACAGGGTATTCTATAAAACATGGTAATAATACAAACTAACAAGACACCCCATCTAATAGGAATGGACCTGTCCAAAGAGTGAAGGCAGATGAATCCATTCAGCATAGATTGGATAGTATTCTGGGCATTTAGGCGAGGACAGTTATAGGTCAAGGCATTACCGTATTTACTCTAAGTGTTCGGATACCTTCGTTGCTTACACTAATTGTCCTAAAATTCGAACAATATGTGCCTAAATTCATTTCGAAAACATGCCTATTCAAATATATATATATACTGAAAATTTTACCACCGAAAACTGAATTTTTTCAGATACAATTTCTGATATTGTTCATACGTCTGCTCAAAAACATAGATTGTGGGTACTCGTTAGAACCGCCTCAATGTGGCGGTTCTAACGAGTACCCGCAATCTATGTTTTTGAGCAGAAATAAGAAAAATAATGTAAACCCCTGTAAACCCCTTTTTTACTGTATGAAAGTGAGGTGTAAGCGGGTCAACATTATATAGACATGCTTTCGTGCTGTGCTATTAGAATGGCAAACAGTATAGACCATGATCAGACACCGCGTTCTGTGTATCTGGGTCTGCATTGTTTGCTAAGGCCTGCCTATGCGAATACTTCCCAACAGGCACACAACGTTGACACAACGTCGAATCAACGTAAGCCCGGCAGTCACACAACGTTTAAACAACGTCGAATCAACGTTGATTCAACATCAAGAATTTGAATCGACGTTCGATTCAACGTTGATTCAACGTCAAGACGTTGAATCAACATTGAATCGACGTTGTGTCAACGTTGTGTCAACGTTGATTCAAATTCTCGATGTTGAATCAACGTTGAATCGACGTTGTTTCAACGTTGTGTGCCTGCTGGACTTACTCTGCTTTAGACACCTATCATAAAGTGTTTTTTTGTTGTTTTTTTTCGTGGCGCCTTATGATAAAAAGGAAATTTGCAAATTGTCGTCATGATTTAATGAAAACCATTTGTTGTAGCTATCTATGCATACAAAGTTTATTCTATTCAGTGGTTTAAATTAAAAATAGAAAATTTCCATTTTCCCCGCAGTAAAAATGGCTGCATAATATGCTATAATCGGTAGTGTATGTAGTTCGGAAGCAGGATTTCAATAGTTTCGTCTTTTTTTCCCCCCAAATTTCTACAGTTTTCTAAAAGTGTCAACAACAAATCTTTTTTTTTTCATTTAGAACTAGAATGCGCAATCGATGGCGCGTCATCGCAAATCCCCACGCTCCGTGCTAATGCTGCTAATAGCATGATGGACGGACGGACAGACGGACAGACTTGCTCTCGATCACCCTATACATAAAAGGAAGTCATGTAGCGTCATGTAGCAATTTTGGTTAAATTCCGCCCAGAGGTTTGGGAGGAGACAGCAAGACGGACAGTCGGACTGACGCCGGACGAAAAAATAATATTGTGCTCGCATACCTTACCATGAGGGGAAGTCATGTCGCAAGTTTGGTTACATTCCACCCACTGGTTTAGGAGGAGATATCGCGACGGACAGATAGACAGACGCGGGGGACGGAAAAATAAAAGTACTCTCGCACACCCTTATTATAAAGGGAAGTCATGTAGCAAGTTTGTGTAAATTCTGTCCAGTGTTTTAGGAGGACGGACTGACGGAGGTATTCACAATATCCCCATCACTTAAAAAAAAACACACATACACACAAAAAACAACAACAACAAAAAAAAACAACAACAACAAACATAAAAATAAACCAACAACAAAAAACAAAAACAAAAAAACGTGGGGATTATAAAACGCCAACCGAAAAACGTCTTTCCGTATGATGTCGAAAGCACAGTAAGATAACTAAGTAAATACTTCTCGATCAAACTGTCGATTAATATGAAGAAGCAGGGATAAGTCACTCAAATCAGATCTTTGTTCAGGTTCTATCGTCAATATTTACCTACGGTAACTGAATACATCTATATTTTCCTTTAAATTTATCTCTGTTTGCAGATTTAGCCTTTCATGTTTACATTGATATTAAGATATGTTTAATTATCTGCTTAATTATGATGTGCTAAAAGTGTGAACACAGTATTTTCTTCGTTGTGATGGCTGCTTAACTAAACAGACACTGGCAAATAAGCAATAATGACTTTCAGTTTACACACACTTCTTTACTTTACAAACATTTTATTTCACTTTAGAATATCATTCAGCATCCTTTCAGGGGCCTGGGGCATAATAACTGTTCCTTAGAGTTCCATTATAGCGTTTAGCTAAATTCCGACCCTCACAATATACCGGGACTTCCAACTTGGGTCTCAAATTAACCCTTGTCCTGTTGAATAAATTAAGATGCCATGCCCACTTCTAATTTTCAGCCAGTCAGATTACTTGATTGGGATTTTTTTCTTCTTTTTTTTTCTTTATAAATTCATATACTTAATGGCAAACAGTGCAGATCCAGATCAGTTGGCTTCTTCAGAAGCCAACTGATCTGGATCTACAATGTTTGCAAAGGCAGGGCATATCCGGGCTCAGCACGACAAGGGTTAAAGGTTAACCTTAGACTGACAAAATACATAAAAATAACAACAGAGTCTATCAGTATGTTTTGGCACTTTCTGTCCTTGAACAGATGTACCCTCAATTTTTGTGGAAAATAAGGAAAATAAAAAAAAAGAATTTACCAGGTTTTCTATAATTTGCGCTTAGCAGTACCAACTCTTTGATAAAGTGCTACAATTGTAATTATTTAGAATATCTCATAAGTGTGGTGTGCCGAAATAGTGCATGTGAATGGAGAACACCTGTAAATATAGGTGTTTCAGTTAATGATATTTTATTCTATTCAGTGCTCCAGCTAGTACCGGGTTTTAGTTGTAGACAACAAGCATAAGGTAAATGATGCATTATGGGTCAACAAGTATTAGCATTTTAAAAAAGCTAGCGGGTCGTTCAGCTTCAGCAGTTGCATTTACGCTTATACCGTACATGATGGCATATATATCAAGATTCATTGAACTAACCTTAATGACTCTGGGCAGTTATTTTCCGAGTTTTAGTTCTCAAATAATAGGTGCCACGGACTTTGTTTCTTTGTTTCTGGACAGTTACTATTATCCTGTGAATTTTTCAACAGTTTGACTATAGCAAATAACTAGATAGGGGAGACCTGGGCTTGTATTAACTTATCCGACAATGGAATGCTTTCATTTCAATTCCAGTAAAAATATTTCTCAAAATCTGTGAAAATATCAATAACTAGAGGCCCGCTGGTCACAATGGACTACCTGGGTAAACGACTGAAGAACTATAAAAGCTCAATTCAGTATTTAAAACTATCAGTTGCCTTGGCAAACAAGTATACATAGTTGAGCACTAGTGAACAAACATTTCCAAACGTTTCTGTCAACGTACCAGTCAAATACCTGCAATTATTTTTGTTTTGTTTTGTATTGGATTTTACGGCCCGTCGACATTTTAGGTCATCTCGAGAGAGTCACTTAACTTAATGGTGTTTAATAATGTACTATTAGTCCATGACTATCTTGCATAATGAAAAAGATATGGTGTGCTTCTGGAGAAATGAACACACTGCCAAAAAAGGTTTAACCCAGCAGACACATGACGTCTATACAACGTCGCCTCAACGTTGATGCGACGTTGTGACGTTGCATCAACGTTGAGGCGACGTTGTATAAACGTCATGTGCCCGCTGGGAAGTGCGTCAAAACCCATGACGCCAGGGTACATGGTTTAGTTGGCAGTACCAACCGTGAAAGACGAGGAGTTGCTGAGGCTAATACTACATATGCAGATCTGTCTGCGGTTGGTGTACACAAAGAGAACAGTGATGATGTTTGCTCTGTATGTACCTATTCACTAACACGTGGTTTATGTTATGCAATGCATATGCGGAAAAATATCTTGCTAGCTAATATTTGCACTGAATATGCACGCCATTCTTCAGTACATTTAAAGTATGACCTTTTACTGAATATTCTGGCTATTTGGTACCAGCGAATATAGTGAACCCACCTTTTATTTATTTATTTTTTTTTTTTATTTTATTTTATTTATTTTTTTGTTGTTGTTGATATTTTTTGTTTGTTGTTGTTGTTTGGCCGTTTAGTCAGACCGAATTATGAGCAAAATAATTAGAACCTGTCTAAATGTCTCATTAAAACGATATTTCTTTTTAAGTATTAATCGCCTTTGCTGGTTGAGTCTTTATATTTTTTTCAAATCTTTTAATAAAGAAATTTTATGAAATTCTCGTACTCGGGGAAGCATAATTTCATTTGAGGGCGAATAAGCTGCTTCCTAAAAAATAATTGTAATTTCCTGTTGCAAATCTGGCTGCACGCTTTTGCACACTTTCCAGTTCTTCCTGATTACACCATAGGGTCCCAAATCTAACTGCCTTACTCAAGGACTGGACGCACCAATCCTTTATAAGCTGCATCTTTAATGTCTTGATGAATTTCATATATGCTGAAGCATAATTTCATTTGAGGACGAAATCGATTTGGAAGCGAACTATTTCGTTAATTGTATACCCGAAAGAGGCCATAACTGGATAATAAAATATTCTATACTATTCTGTTCGCTATAAGATGCGTGTGTCATCAGTCTTGCTAGTTACTTCCGCTTAAGCTGGTTTCGGTATGATTCCCATATTTGATGTGTCTTAAAAGGAGGCTCGATAGGGCGACCCGCAACAACGGATTCCCTTTCGTGTCCCAAACAAATTCTATGTAGTTGCCTCCGTTCATGGGCGTAGACATCACAGGATGCAAGGTAGTGCGAATACGTCCGATTGCAAATTGAAAGTAGTCGGAATGCGAACAGCTGAGACCCACTCAAAACTGTTCCTTAGGATAGGGGTTTTCTCTGCTTGCATTGGTACTCTTGTCTGAATTCATAGTGAAATAAAAGAACGTCTTGCACTGTAAGGGTATTTTGGCCCATGATGGATCTTGATGAGCTTGATATGCAAGACAGCCCTTTATAATTACATTCACATAAGAGCAGTTTTATATTAACGACGCAATGCATAGTCACGTGACTTGCGTTTGATTCACTGTTAGGTAGAAATCTGATTTTACCATTGAAATGTAGAACTACGTGATACAGTGTTAGAGTTTTGTATCAATAATCACATGCACATTTTTGAAAATACAATAAAATACATTTAATGATAGTTTTAGAGTAGTTCACAGTAGAATTTATTATGAACCTATTATATGATCAACAATATTCTTATAAATTGTCCGCTAAAACGGTCAAACCAATATGACTATTTTATAAAAGCTAAATAAGACATCTAGTACAAATATAACCAATTTATACAATATTGTTTTTTTCGATTATGTATCACAGCCTATTAGTCTAAAGTACACTAATATTTATCTGGCCAGGCACAAATATGTTTGACCAGACACAAATACGTTTACGCAAACGCACACTAGATATTATTGATTGTTACTTCAGGAGACTGTTTCTAATTGAAATAATTTCAATAGATAGATTGATGGCTGTAGAGGAAAATGGTTTGAAGGAGACAATAAACCATACAATACAGGGTTTCAATACGTTTATATATATATATATATATATATATATATATATATATATATATATATATATATATATATATATATATATATATATATATATATATATATATATATATATATATATATATATATATATGTATTACAAATTAAGATTTTTTTTCATACATGGTGTAAGAATATTATATACATAAATAGAATGTCACAAATAAAATATAAAGTAAGAATTTTTTTACGAACTAGGGGTTAAGAATTTAATATGATAAAAATATACATTATTTAAGAATTTGTGTCATTGCTAGACAGTGCATGTATGACAGAGCTGAACTGAGTTTCCAGAACTCACTCTGAAGTCTCATACACACTAAAGCCTTTAAAGATTCAAAATAATATAATATAAAATGCATATCTATGTACTTCATTAAATAGAAGTTACTAAAATGTTCCATAAGAGTTGAAAAACAAGACTAAAAATTAAAATAAAGAACTACACGATTGAATGCTATATGGGTCACAACGATATGAAACAAAGAGTATTCAGATTAATAAAACAGAATAGAGTCAATGCAGAAATAAAGAAAACCGTTTATTTATTTAATTTGATTAAGTAAAACAGTGTCAAACCCTCAAAGGACATGAAAAACCAAACCAGATGTTACAAAGCAGTGAACTTGGTTTCTTTTGCATTTGCATCCGGAAATCAAGTCACTCCATGTAGAAAACAATATATGTGTATATGGAAAGAAGAGCGTTTTATTCTGAGGGAACCATATTCCAGACAAAGAATTCTGTTATGCTAGGGTAGAAAAAGAAGCATAGAACTCAGTCTTATTCAGCTTGTGACATCAACTCACAGTTTCGGACTAAAAAATTAATGTCAAAATGACTGTATGTTTCATTTTTGTGAAGGTCTTCCTCAAGGTTCAATTGTCAGCACCAGTTTGTTAAGCTAATTGATTGCATATTGTTTGTTGCATGCTGTCTGTAACAGCACTTAAAATATCTGCTAGAATTAGCAGATTTAGAAAGGAAATGCTTGTTTTAATTTTGCTCCTTCAAAGTCTAAAATATTCCAGAAAAAATGTATTTTGACAACCAAAAATAAACAAAATTCCAAAACACATGCCTTTTAATAAATAAATATATTGAAAAAATGTTTATTACAACGACGGTTTACCATTTAGAGGAAACAACCGATTGAAAAAACTCTGGTGAGTGCGTAAACATTAAGTAGTGTCTGAATTGAATGTGTAAAAATCTTCGGATAAAGTTATTTTTTGTCGACTCCTACCCTCTTAACCACAATTAAATTATGATTTATGATGAACATATGTTTTTCAAGTAAGTAAGTATGAGACAGAATTTGGTTAAGAGGGTAGGATTCAATGAAATATCCATATAAAGTGGTTTGGGGTTTTTCCCATAGGCTCAAATGTTAAATGTCACAACCAGTACACATTCGATCATAAAGTTTTCATAGAAAGTGCATGAAAAGTAGAAAATAAAACCACAGGCACGTAAGAAGAAACATTTAGATACTGAAAAAACTTTTTTTTTTGTGTTTGCTTGAGTACTTCCAGAAATCGTTCTCTCAGTAGGCCACTTGCCATTACAAAATGCAAATGGTCCTTTAAAAGGTTGCCTTAGGAAACAAAAAACATACACAAAAACAAAAATCGGAGAATCGATTATATAAAGTCTATAGTTTGCAAGGCTCGAAACGCCCCCCCCCCCCCCTCCATCCCCCCCTCCCCAACCACACCACCCCACCTCACCTCCCCTTAGCACCGGCTTAAGCGGTACTGAAAATTTCAAAATAAACAGAATGGTCTCAATGATCCTAAAGAAAATAAAAATATAATCTGCACTATGGAAGTCTGAAGTCTGATCTCGGCATGAGTGTAAGGAATATATGCCTTAAGACGATTAGAGTAACCGCCATTATGCAAAAGTAGGCGGCAACTTTTGCAGACAAAAATTTATTTCCGTATTATCTGACACCTTTCTAAAATTGAGAACAATTCTTAAAGGAAAAGCAACAGGCTGACAGGGGGGAGCGAATTCTGTCCCTTACAAATATAAGCTTTCACAAAGAAGCTTGGTCTACATCACGAAAACATGCCTATATAATGTTGACCCCCTTAAACCCCACTTTTATAGAGTAAAACTGGGGTTTACAGGGGTATACATTATTTTTCTTATTTCTGCTCAAAACATAGATTGTGGGTACTCGTTAGAACCGCCTCGGCGAGGCGGTTCTAACGAGTACCCACAATCTATGTTTTGAGCAGAAATATGAAAAATATCAGTTGTTTTTTTTTACCTGAAAATTTTCAGTTTTTGGAGGTGAAATTTTCTGTATATTTGAATAGGCGTGTTTTCGTAGTGTATGCTTAGCACATAATGTTTGCTATGCGCAGACCAAGCTTGTTTGTGACAACTAATACTTGGTTATAATAACGTTGAGCAGTCCAGAGACAAGTATTGGACCAGTTCATAATCTTTCATAAAATGCTTCCGGAGCAGTAAGAAATACGTAATAATGCTACATCGGAGTTAGATCCCTTGAATGTATAACTATTCCATTTAAAATATGTTTAGCTGTAACTCTCCTTTTTGGAGCACAAAAGAATAGACATATTGTGCTTTAAAAAACGGCGGTTTCAGAGATAGGGTTGTTTTGATAAGAATCTTGTTTTCGAGAGAAACAATGAACACTTCAAGTTCATACTTTGACCTCTCTTCACAAGTCAATGTTGTCATTCACGATTCTTTGTCACCATTTAACCCTCAAAGCGCAAAGCAAAATTTGAAGCAGACGACTTTCAATTTTTTTCTTACAAAATAAAAATGTTGACATTTTAGGTGAATCGTCTGCTTTGCACTGCAGACGATTTACATGAAATTTCAAGACTTTTTTTTGAAAAATGTGTATTTGAAAATGCCGTCTGCTGCATTTGAGAAAAAGGATTAATTCAGATTTTGATATGAATGTGACTAGTTTGCACCACGTAATATAAGCTGGTAATAAACAACAATGTTGTCCAGCTGAGCGATCGTCCCACAGAGAACACTGCTCTATTATTAATCTCTGTTCTATCCAGGTTTAGACTTAATTAACTTTCTATATTGTAGTGAAATTAGAAATATTCCCATCAAAAGAATACAGTCTGTCTTTTGAAAATCGATACAAAGACGAATAAAAGTAACTCCCAAACCATTGTTTAAACCATTGTCGCTGCGTCGGTTAACAGTAATTACATGTTGAAATGTATTGGTAACACGGGAAAATATACCTTATGACATGTAGGTGCTCTAAGACTGACTTCAGTCTCCAGTGACAAAATATTTATTCTTATAATCTTGTTTGATGCATCCCCTAAAATAAAACCAAAATGAAATCATGACTTCATAGTCATGATATCATTTTGGTTTTATTTTAGTGCATTATCAAACAGGAATATAAGCATAAATATTTTGTCACTGGAGACTGGAGCCAGTCTAAGATGCCCTCAACGTAGAGTCAGATCAGCCTTTACATTCTATGTACTAATGAGGCAACTTGAGCAGATGAATAAAAAAATTGCAACTCCGGAACATGTGTAAGATTGTTTACAGTGCGTGAATGCAAAAATCCTTGTACAATACAATACGATACGATGCGATGCGCTGCGCTGCGCTACGCTACGCTACACTACACTACGCTACGCTACGCTACACTACACTACACTACACTACACTACACTACACTACGCTACACTACACTACACTACACTGCAATGCAACGCAATAGAGTACAATACAAATCATTTAAATTTAATCCCATTCAATTCAGTTTAGTACAACACAATGCAATGCAATACAATACAATATAATCCAGTAGAATCAAGTCTTATATGCTACTTGAGTAGAATACAATGCATTATTGCAATGAAAGACAAACCAATATAACATAATGTAATGTGATGGAATACAATGCAAAACAATACAATACAATACAATACAATGCAGTGCAATACAATGTAATGAAATGTAACGGAATACATTACAATACAATACAAAAAATAGAGTACAATAACATACAACACAATGTAATTCAATGCAAAATAATACAATACAAATACAAATAAAATATATACATTCGCGTTATCTGATCAGAATCTTCACTGTGAAGTAATCTGGATAGTTTCTTCATGCGAACAACAAAGACTCTGATCAGACTTTGAGTCTTCGTTGGACTCACGTTTCAGAAGGTACGTTATCTCACATTTCGACTCGTGTGATTTCTGAATGTGTTTGCAGGTAAACGTAAGAACAGGAGAAGTTCCCTGCCATTCGTTACTGGTGATAAAAACAGGCGGAGGAGTTCGGTGCCCTCCGTGACCGGTGACTTTGAGCTGTGTTTATCTGATGAAGGCAGGGTAGATGGGGACGGGAAGGCCAGTCGCAGGATTAAGGTTACATTTCCTCTGAGTACGAAAGGAGACAGTTTGGATAGTCTTAAAGAAAGCAAGGAGGAAGACGATATGAGACGAAGTAGTACAATACCTGATTCCTTGAGGTAATTAATTGTTATCTTTTTTTTTTATTAATTACTGCACTCCTGAGTGAGAAAACATACTAACAAGCGCCCAACGAAGACTCTGAGCGGATGCGCAGTCTGATCAGAGTCTTCGTTGTCCTCACGAATAAACTTCGCATCCTTAGCTATCCAAAGTGCGTCCAGTTCAGATTCAGATCAGAGTACGAGAATGCGGAATCTTTTTGGGTGCACATGGCTGCAGGTATCTTTTATGACGTTTTATGACTCATTTAATGATTGTTATTTATGCACCAGTCATTTGTAGTCCCGGCACCGTCTATGGGGCAGGGGAATAGCGGAGATTTTAACTTTTTCACTTTTTAAAACCCTGCTAAACGCCCTGCACTGCGAGGATAAATTTATGGTAAAGTCTCTGCTGAAAGCCTCTCCACCCCGGAGTCAGTTTTTGTTTCCTGGAATAGTCTGCTCTCTGTTGCAAAAATCATTGTTTCTTTTTCCTAGTAAATGGTCTGGTTTACTTGATACAGCTAAATTAAAAGGTAAAGCATAATTGACAGTATGAGCCAGATTATTAGAAAACTAAAGTTTGAGGTTGATGTGGCTCTAATTTAGGTACGCAAAGCATTTTGCGGGAAATTAATTTCCTAGCACATCTTAGGCACTACCAGGACAAATCGGAGGTTAAATCACGGTACTTAAGCCCCGTTATGTCCTCGCTATCCTCGGCGGCGTATGGGCCGGAGATTTAAATGACATAAATTATCAAAACATGCGGCGGAAACTGAAACACTCTGATCAGAAATACGAATCGAAGACGCACTGACATTACCATATCTATACAAAACTTTCGATACTACTCAAGATCAAAGTCAAGTTTATTTCTCTCAGGTAATAAATATGTTACAACCTTAGGAGCATTTAGAAACATTTCTAAACAGTTATATGACAGCACAATGGTTCAAAAGGAACTGAAATACACAGTTAAACTTCATTGGTCAGCAAATAGAGCTTACGGTTAATACCTAGACTAAGGCTGGCACGATTAATCGGATAAGCAATTAATTGATCGATAAATTCCACAAAAATGACTATCATTACAGATTTGCTAATAACCGATCATTTAATTTATGTGTTTGTTACTTTACCGTATTTGCCCTTAGTATTCAGACACCTCACCATATTTTATCTAAAATTTGAACAACTCCAATTTACTACCCACTGTTGTGTCTTAAATAGCAGGGTGAGTGGCAAACAGTACAGACCCTGATGAGACGCCGCGTCTGCGGCGTCTCGTCTGTGTCTACACTGTTTGCTCAGGCCTGTCTGACAAAATACATAAAGTATAACATATGATAGGGTCATGCTCAAACAGGTTATATTATGATCAAATCTTCAGCGATTACTAATCGATTATCAATCGCAATGGCAGGACTGATAATCGATTATCTTTTCAGCTCTGATTAGCCAGCCTTAACCCAGACCCAACTGCTCCTCAGGGATAGATAGATCATCTCCTTCACTGTTTACATTTTAGCCAGCTTACTTTCGCATCAACAGTAAAATCAAATACACTTGATGGAGGGAACTGGAGGGACCAAAAACCTAATTACTTTTCCATAGGCTGCCATTATAGCATTTGGCTAAATTCTAATTCTCATAATATTCCTTGACTTTCAAATTTGATCTCAAATTACAGGGCCCGGTTGTTCAAAGCATCGTTAGCTTAACGAGCTCGTTAGTGGTCAAAATGTTAACTGTTCTAGTAAGTACAATATCTAATTCACAGGTATTTTTGCTGAAAAAAATGTGAGTAGCTTTTGCAAATGCAAAAGCTACTCACATTTTTTCAGCAAAAATATTAGCATATATGCCGTTTTTAATGATCGAAGTTTTAACGATAGGTTAACTAACGACATCGTTAGTTTTGAACAGCTGGGCCCAGCCTAAGACTGACAAAAGAAGAAGGGGTCCGCACTTTTCTGACCTTGAACACATGTACGCCCTTTGTGGAAAATAAACAAACGGAAAAAACAAGAAGTTTGTCAGATCTGTTTTTTAACACTAGCGCACTAAAATACAATTGACAAATTAAAATTTGGTCTGCAAGTTAACAAAATATATTTTTGTGTAAAACATAAATCAAACAGTCCGGACTAATTCATTATTGTCCACTCAGAGTCTAGCTTTTTATCAAATACAGCCCTTGGCTTCCGTATACTTTTTACTGGTTCCTGTCCTCACCACCGTATTTGGTACGCTGTTCAATGGATACACATAGGAAATGTTCTGCCATCTTGGATAAGGTACTTCTACGACACCCTGATTTTAAGCTGCACATTACCTTCGTCTAAAAGGAAATAATTTGCTCCCCAATATTTTTCGTTTACAGTTGCCTAACCTGAAAGCGCATCGATCCCCACTAAGATATATACGATAAGGAGAAATGGTTTCCGAATACTTCGGATATGTACTGTTCGTAGGAGTCCGCGAGAGTATGGAAATGGATTTACGTACGTCTTTCATGAGTACGTCCTTGGGCAAACAGTGCAGAGCCAGATCACATGCAGGGTCTACACTGTTTGTCGCTCATCTGGCAAGTTTTAGACATATCAGTGGATAGTAAATGGACTTGTTCAAATTTTAAGGCAAATCTGGTAAGGGGTTGCATGTAACTCCTTCTGGTGAGGAGTTAACTCCTTCTGGTAAGGAGTTAACTCCTTACCAGACTTGTTTTAAAATTTGAAGGTCCATGTACTGTTCAGGATAAATACGTCATTAATACGATGCTGTATCTTGATGTTTGATACAGATTTCCCAGCTGACACATGACGTGTATACAACGTCGCCTCAACGTCGATGCAATGCCTTGACGTCGATGCAACGACGATTCAACGTCGAGGCAACGTCTTGACATTGCATCGACGTGGAGGCGACGTTGTATAAACGTCACATGTCTTTATACAACGTCACCTCAACATCGATGCAACGTCTTGACGTTGCATCGACGTTGTGGCGACGTTGTATAAACATCATGAGTCCGCTGGGTTATTCTTCTTGTAGGACTTCAACACTTCATAGACAGAACGTACGTCCTGGTCGGAAGTCGACGGGTGCAATCTACAAAGACGTTCCCATCAAGGATGCAAATAATTCCAAACTTCTCAGTATTGCTATTCGAGAAGAGATCCATAAAAAGGTAACACAGCAGGCACATGACGTTTATACAAAGTCGCCTAAACGTCGATGCATCGACGTTGAGGCGACGTTGCATTAACGTCATGTACCTGCTGGGAAACATCCTCATTATGCATAAGGTATTCGTAGGTGGTGGTGGTAGAAGTATTAGTGGTAATAATAATTATAATAATTATAATAAGAAGAAAGATAATAACAATAGTAATAAAAACATAATAATTAAAATAATAATATTAAAACATAATAATAATAATAATAATAATAATAATAAAAAGTACGAGTACTATCAGGCTCCAGATAGCAATACATGGTATCGATGGAGAATATACCCAGCATGGTAAAAATGAACCAGAGGACCCCACCCAGCCCGAAGAATAGGAAACCAACAGCAAGAAAAAACGAAACGGCAGCGAAGCATTTTGGTTAAGTACTGGTTTCTCAACTAGCATTCAGTTTCAATCTATATAGGACCGTTATCGACCGGACAGGATTTCTGTTGGGCCGATAACGGTCCGATATTGATTTAAGTAAATTGCTAGATGGGTGTTAAATGTTTTGAAGCTAATTGCATTAACTGCATAAAACTGCAATCTCACGAACAAACGCGTGCATGCACGCAAGCACATGTCGGTGAAATGAGAAATTATTGTCTTGAAATGGCGACAGCTCTTCAATAGGACTGAATACACTTTTTTGATTTTACGCAATGTTAAAGAAGAGAAAAAACCTTTTGTGCCGTTTTGTTTGCTTTAGTCTTTCTGCATACCAAGAGCTACTGTGCTTTCGATATCTTTCAGAAAGTCGTTTTTGGCTTGGCGATTTACACAGAAGAAGTAAATTTTCAAACTTTTGTCATGATTTAATGCAAAACCATTTGTCGTAACTACCTATGCACAAAAAGTTTTATTCTAACCATTGGGTTTTAATAAATCGAATATTTTCACTTTTGCCCATTGTAAAAATGAATGTATATTATGCAGAAATCTGTAGGGTAGATAACTTGGATGCAGATTTTCAACAAGTCCCGCTTATTCAATTTTTCTGAAATTTTTACAATATTGTTGTGAAACATTCAATAATTCAAAACCAGCAAAGAAAAGTAAAATATATTTTCTTAGACCAAAATTCCAAAAAGTCACTTTACTATAGAAATTGCGTAGGTCAGACCAATTTTTGGCCGTAAATTTACTTTTAGGGTATATATTTGAGAACAAAAGACAGAAACAGAAACGACAAATGGTTTTTGATAAGATATGGTCAATCAGAACAAAATAATTTCATTTAAAATAAAACGCCAAAAACCGTTTTTCTGAGTGATATCGAAAGGACAGTAAATCATGTATAACTGGTTCCAGTCAGATCTTATCGCTTTAGCCTTTACCACTCTCTGGGTAAATTCGGCAGACGACAAACTGATGATAGTTTTCTTATTTTCCCCCAGAAACAGGATTTGATATTTCATGGAAATTGTCTCTGTTGGAGACAATTTGCATGTAATGTCAAATCATGTTTTCTGGCAAAAATAAGAAAAAAAAAATATTGCAAAATGTCGTCTGCTGAAAATTTTACCCGCATTGCTAAGCGTTAATTACCTGACAACATAGTATTACATTATTTTAAATACTTGGCCATAAAAAATTGCCTCTTAGGTAAAATGTTTTTATAGTTAAGCCGCGCCATGAGAAAACGGTCCTCGGGACACCGGAATCAGCCTGTGTACAGTAAAACCTGTGTAAGACAGCCACCTTTGGAACTGACCTTAGTGGTTGATGTGGAAAGATGGTTGTCTTATAAAGGTACATGTCATGTAATTTTGCTAGCAAAATTACATGACATGTACCTTTATAAGACAAACAACTTTTTCCACATCAACCACTATTTAAAGTCAGTCTCGAAGGTGGCTCTCTTACACAGGTTTTACTGTTGTCTGATCAGACTTCTCAGTTCACTTACGAAATCAGTTGGAACAGTACACGCATCAACGAGAGGCAGCACACCCTGATGAGACTGCGTAACCGCTAACTGACTGTTCGTTTAGTAATCCCAGACACGTGCCCTTATGGTGGCAAAATCGTTATGTTCACTTCATATTTTAACTGACATTAATAATTTTGGTCGAAATGTTTTTGAAAGCTAACAAAACAAAAAAAAAAAAAAAAAAAAAAAAAAAAAATGAAAAAAGAGAAAAATATGCAATACCTTGAACCTGCTAGACTTAGAGGGATTTAGCCTACAGAGTGCTGATGCTTAAAGGCTTCATATTCGTCAAAATAGTCATTTTTTTCATCCAAGAAACGTTTAATAAATTGATAAAAAGTTCATACGATCTTAAAATGTGGCATCTGACAACCTGTTAAATTTCAATTAATCTCTCGTTTTTGAATTGGATAAAAAAGAAACGATTTTCTGTCGTATCTCTGAATTAATGTTGGCAACATTAATTCAGAGATACGATAAAAAATCATTTTATTTTAAGAACGGGAGACTAACTGGTTTAACAGGCTGTCCGGTGCCACATTTTATGATTGTATTAATACATGTACCATATATCAATTTACATTATAAAACCTTTCTTGGATGATAAAACGTTTATTTTTGAGGAATATATATGTTACGGAACACGTAGAAATGGCCAGTTGGTCTAGTACCAGCAGTGACCTGTTTTGCTGATCTTATCAATAACAGGGAACACTCCATCACGAAAACATGCCTATATAATTTTGACCCCCTTAAACCCCACTTTTATATAGTAAAACTGGGGTTTACAGGGGTATACATTATTTTTCTTATTTCTGCTCAGAAACATAGATTGTGGGTACTCGTTAGAACCGCCTCTGCGAGGCGGTTCTAACGAGTACCCACAATCTATGTTTTGAGCAGAAATATGAAAAATATTTGATTTTTTTGTCTGAAAATTTTCAATTTTTCGGTGATTAACTTTTCAGTATATTTGAATAGGCATGTTTTCGTAATGCTTTCACCGACTCAATGGACTCAATGGATATAATTAAGAAGTTGGATTCAATGTATCATTTATGTGCTTAACTAATATACCTCTCAGCTAACCACATTTAAATTTCCAAAAGCAGAGACATAACATTTTATGTAAAGGAAAAGAAAGCCAAAGATTGCACTAAATTTCTTTTAAGAGGCGATGTCTTCACTAATATTTATCTGATGGTACACACATTACCTTAATTCTAATATAAAGAACTTAATATTAGCGTTTAACTCCCTGCCACAGGCAACAATAATAGGCTTTTGCAAACAGCATAGATCCAGATGAGACGGCTCATATGAGCCGTCTCATCTGGATCTACGCTATTTGACATTCAGTCTTTCCACTTTACGTACAAACTTCTTTTCAAGCGACAGTTTGTTAAAAAAGAAAAGCAGACGACAGACGTCGTCTGAAATTAGGCACCGAAAGATTTAAATTAAAAAATAAAATGGTGATTTGCGGAAAATACAACGCATTTAAGGTAGATTTTCTGTCATTTTTACAAGGGAGACACTTTTTGAGACTTCCTGTTTACTTATTTGCACACCACCCCCCTTCTAAAGAGTGTTGTAATGATATGAGTAATAATGGGCTAGGTACACGTTCAGGGGAGACGAAAACTGTCAGTTATGTTTTGTTTTCTAAGAAAATGTCTAGCCTTGCGAACAAATTGCTTCCTTTTAGAGTAGATCCTCGGGCGGGGGGTGGGGAGGGGGGGTGGGGGTGGGGGGGGGGAGGTGGTGGGGGTGTAACTTGAGTGTACTTGTGGTACGAGTGTGCGAGCCAGTATTTCAAAACCTACCCCACTACCCCATTCATATACCTGGCCTTTGAAAAAACGGACCCATTCATATACTTGATCATCCGAAATGTTGACCTATTCATATACTGCCCTTTGATATTTTGTACCCATTTATTGCTGGTAGTTAGACAAATATCGCAGTGAATTCATTGAATACCAAGAGAACAAGCAGCCTCGAAAAATCTGTGAGCAACAAATATATGCATATACCAGGATGTCGGAAAAATGGGGCTTTACACATAGTTATCAAGAAAAATCGGGTCATTCATATACTTTTTGTTGATAAAATGTGGGCCAATTATATACCTGGCAGCGCTGAAAAAAAGGGCCATTCGGCACGCACATCCGTACTATGCCATATATAGGAAGTTACCCCACCCCCCACCCCACCCCCAAACACACCCCTCGAGAGTAGATCCCGTTATAGAAAAAAAGACGATGTACAGGGTCACAAAGTTGTCTGCGTTGTTTTCAGAGGTTGATGAAGAAGCTGAGGTTTATACTACGACTTCGAGTTCTCTTACATCGCTGGTGGAGAAGACATAGCGTCGCGGAGTAAGTTCAGAATTTTCATGTAAAAAACAAAAACTAGATCATGTAAACATGTAAAGCGCGACGGCTTGGCTCACTCTGCCTTTTCAAGCAGTATCTATCTATCTTCTCATAATTCAAAACCCTCTTCCGGGTATTATTTGAAATGCTGCGCATGGTATGTTAGTAAGAGAGAAAAAAAGGGAGATAGTGCAGCATAAAAAGTGTAAAATTAAGGTGAGCATAGATGATAGAGTTAATGTTAGGAAAAATAGTTTAAACGCAAGATAAAAACAGTATATGCCTTAAGGGAGTGTATGGTCGACCTTGCTGACTCTCAGAGTGCTGACTCCTGACTTGAAAGAGTCAAGATCTGAATCAAGGACGAGATCAGCTGGTAACCTGTTCCAGAGAATAACCGTCAGTATATAAGCATCTTCCAAGTGAACTGCAATGATTCTTGTTTCAAACTACACAGATGTGCAGGATGATCTGAGTTTTTCTGATGGCATTTGCGGAAATGCCCCATCTTATCGATGCGAGGTTCAACTATTTTTCCACGCATAAATCACACTACTCTCTTGCACAGAGACTTGCTAACTCGATTCTTTCGTAGACAAACAAAGTAATTGAAACGGGGTGGAAATTGTAAGCGCTGATAGTTGAGCGTAAAATCACACACATAACTAAGCATCAGATGCCACGCCCACTATCAATTCTCAGCCAATCAGATTACTTGATCCAGGTTGTTGATACAAATTCACATACTTAATGGCAAACAGTGCAGATCCAGATCCGTTGGCTTCTTCAGAAGCCAACTGATCTGGATCTACACTGCTTGTAAAGACCTGGTATATCCGGGTTCAGCAGGACTAGAGTAAAAATGAATTCAGATATTTAGATCCATTGAAATTTATACACTTTCTCTCATGTCAATAAAATCACGGGAAGAAAATCAAAACTGTAAATTGCCAAATTTATATATTGCTGTTGCTTTGTTTACAATAAGCTATACAGGAAAAAAAATATAACCTTGTCCGGTGATCTGAGTCAGTCACTGGACTGAGTGGTTTTCCCTATTTCCTTTATTAAATGCATATGCATATCATTTACCAGAAACATGTACAATATTTAGAACTGAGCCAGCGCATGACAAAACCAACAAAATGGCATGTGCGCCCAGCGAATACTCAGATCAGCCTGGGCATCCGCCCAGTCTGATCAGAGTCTTCGCTGTGTGCTTAACGGGTATCTAAGGACCTAAGCTTTCTTCATGCGGACAGCGAAGATTCTGATCAGACTGGGCGGGTGCCCAGGCTGATCCGAGTCTTTACTGGGCGCACATGCCATTTTGTTGGTTTTGTCATTCGCTGGCTCAATTCTTATCTGAAATACAGAGAAAGGGAAGATATTGCGGTTTAATGCCTTTTTTCGACACATACTTAGCTATATGTCACAGGGGAGGAAACAGCACATGGCCCGACCGGGACTCGAACCCAGACCTCTCGCATACCGTGCAAGAACTCTAGCCAATTGAGCTACCGAACCACACTGTCGACCTGCGACAATTTCCCCCTGCTTAAATAGATTCGTCCCCGAATCTGCTCGGAGCCGTGCCGGTACCGACGAGACAGTTCCTTTGCTGCTCACAGCCCGAGCTCGGACCCACACTGGCCACCAAATATCACAGGGGAGGAAAAAGCACATGGCCCGACCGGGACTCGAACCCAGGACCTCCCGCATACCGTACCGAGCCACACGGTCGACCTGCGACATATATATGAAGGGCTATTTTCAATGGTTGCAACCGTCCAACCTAAGGAAGTCAGAGAGACCGAAGCAAACTTGTCACTTTCGATGGTTGGCTAGAAACTTTTTCAGATATGTTACAAATCCCACTCAAGGAGTTTTGAATCACAGTTGTCCGATGCTAGTAATCTGAAAGCCAGCGCTAAGCAGCACGTCCACCAAACAAAGAAGTTGCGTTATTATAATGTTAGTTATAAATCTTTTTAAAGTATTATTAAAATACATGTAATTCCTTGTTTTGATTACGATTTCAGTGTCGATTCCACTCACCCCTTCTACATGCAGTTCCAGATGATAAACGACTCCATGGAGACCAGCTCTGAAAATGCCATTGACTTCAAGGCATCATATTTTAGGGCCAACAAACAGGTAAGCAACTCATAATGATAATGAAGATTCTTAAAACATTCAGTTTAAGTTGCGGCAGTTGAAGTGTCCTCGGTGAAGGATGCCTACTTTTTAGTACCCACAATCTATGTTTTGAGCAGAAATATAAAAAATATCAGAGTTTTTACCTGAAAATTTTCGTTTTTTTGAGGTGAAATTTTCTATATATTTAAATAGGCGTGTTTTCGTAATGTACTCGTAAAGAGACAAGTGACAAGTGAAATGACCCAGGAACAACTTATTAAACAGGATCTAGCAGACTTGATGCCAGTTAACTAGCATCACCTTTTTCACCGGCACATTTACCTGATACAAAGTAAGCTCAAATCCAATCGTGTAACAAAATCTATTCAAATTCGTGAATTTCGTTGCCATAACAGTCAAGTTTTGTTAGACCGTGTTTAATAAATTGTTTCAAGCCGACATTATACGAGGGTTGTTCGTATTTACATTTGCTCCCTAATATCGCTGGAGCAAGTTTAAAATGATATACAAATCAACCCATTCCTAGCATCTCATAAAAGGGACGTTGTCAACAGTGCAGATCCATATCAGACCGCCACAGAACGCGGCGTCTGATCTTCGTCTACATTGTTTGCTTTAGTACCCATCACGAAAACATACCTGTATAATTTTGACCCCCTTGAACTCCACTTTATATAGTAAAACTGGGGTTTACAGGGGTACAATGTATACATTATTTTTCTTATTTCTGCTCAAAAACATAGATTGTGGGTACTCGTTAGAACCGCCTCGGCGAGGCGGTTCTAACAGGTACCCACAATCTATGTTTTGAGCAGAAATTTGAAAAATATCAGACCTTTTTATCTGAAAATTTTCAGTTTATGGAGGTAAAATTTTCAATATATTTGAATAGGCACGTTTTCGTAATGCGGGGATTTTCTCTAATAGATGATAATGCTAAAACAAAACAGACATCCCTTAAATTGGAAATGAATCTGTTCAAAGAGAGAAATAAAAGGACCCACTAGCCATAAATAAGTTAATAATCGATTGTAAATGTAGTCTTATGAAACAGAAGATGAAGCGGAGAATGCCGTAGAGAGGATATCTTCCTATTATGTTGCTATACGGCATACAGTCGAACCTTATTGGCTCGTACATCTTTGGGACCATGGAAATTCGTAGTTCGAGCAGTCGAGGGTTAATCTTGGCCCCAGATCAGGAAGCAAATAGCGATAATTTAGTGAAATCCTTTCGATTTTCTACACAATGATTGTATGTTGAGTGTACTCATTAGAATCGCCTCGACGAGGCGATTCTAATGAGTACACGCAACATACAATTCCATGATAAAATAAGAAAAAAATCCCTAAATATTTGTTTCCTTGAACTATTGGAAGAATTTTGTAGGGACTGAAAAAGTTCGAATCATCCACGGTAAACGAGCCATCCGTGTTCGAGCCATTGAGGTTATACTGTACTATTGCGCTGTCGTCACTTAACTTCTAACTTTGTATTGCAGATGCGGATGTCACAGGAGGCTAAAAGAATCTTGACCATGAAACCTGAACAGCGAACACAGGCTGAGATTTATTATGTAAGTATTCTAAGCCGTATTATTCATCCGCAAAATAGTACAAGGACAGCACAGTCCAGACAACATTATGCAGTGCAGTCCATGCTACGTTTATTTTAAATTCATGAAGTCTACTCAATGCTTTGCTGTTTGCTTTTGAAAGTGAAGATAACCATGTATCTGAACGAAATATTGCAATGTTCCTGACCAGACTTCTACCCGTACAGATTATACAGTTGACTGTCGTTATCTCGAACTCGCTTATCTCGAATAACCGCTTATCTCGAAGTAAAATTCTGGTCACTGCCTAAACATGAAAATCTAACAACAGGTAAAAACATTGTGGAAAAGACCAATTTCTCCTCTTTTCAATATATCTCTAACTTTAGGAGCAATTTCTCCTCTTTTCACAATATTTTCAATATATCTCTAACTTCAAGAGTCCAATTACATACGATATATTTGTTAAATGTGGCTGTTCGATTAATTGTTTTCCTCACTTCCGCAACTCTGATATGTCGAGGTACGGATATCTCGAAGTGTTTCAGAGTGTCCCTTGGAATTCGAGATAACGAGAATCGATTGTATTGTCATTTCCTTTGGGATCATTGGACCCATTGTGGTATCTTTGAAAATGAAAATCTGCTCATGTATATGCTAGAGGGCGTAAGCAGTGTTGCAAACTTCATTACTTGCTTATGAAGAGTCTCAATAAAACCGAGCTTCCCATTTTCTATCTGTAGTGTGTTTTTTGTTTCCAAAGGCATTCTTTTAGATTTTTATTCTATGGTTGTCATTAACCCTTAAACTGTCAACAAAACCTGCCTCTGAAAATGCCGTCTGTTTATGTCGTCTGCTGAATATTCTTGCAAACTTTTCAAACTCATTTATCTACATAGACAAACAGTGTGGAGCCTGATCAGACTGCTCATAAAAGAGCAGTCTGATCTTTGTCAACTCTGTTTGCTAAAATGACTTTTAAAATAACAAGCAGACGACAAAGCAGACGACAATTGTTGTGATTGGCAGTTTAAGGGTTAACGCATCAAAAGAAGCTACCCAGGCAAATAAAGTAAAGAAGAATGGATGAAGAACAAACAATGACAAGACACAACGGTACAACTGACATACAAAAAGCATTATCTGCTACAGAAGAACCGTCTTGGAACGGTCAGCAGTAAGGGTTAATCCTTTTATGCCGAATGGACTCTTCAACCATAACTCTTTGGACCTGTCCATTTCCAATTAAGGGGTGTCTGGTTTGTTTTTTAAGATTATAAGTTATTATAGAAATTACTGTAATTAATGCCAAACAGTGTAGACCCTGATCAGACGCCGCGATTGCGGCGTCTGATCTGGGTCTACACTGTTTGCAGTGGCCCCATTTATGGGACGTTAGGCTCTATTGTGTTTAAAAATGGGGAGGTTGAAGTTGTTTAATTACAAATATGTGTTCGCTCCGCATGGCGTCCTCTACCTCATCAGTGGAAATGACAGTAAAACAAATAACTTCTCAAGACTGCAATAAAATGAAGCAGAGATCTGAAACTAAAGCACTTTTGCTATGGCTCCTTAGGTTTGTCGTATTCACCCATTAATGTCTAATGGACTCTTCTACAGTCTTTGGTCATGGCAATTTTCAATCTAAGGGGAGTCTGGTCGATTTTATGTTTATTATTTCTTTTACAGAATTTCATACATTTAATTCAAATAGTGTAGGCCCTGACCACTCTGGTCAGGGTCTACACTATTCGCATAGGTCCCTATTGTGGGACGGAAGGCATTAATAGGCCAATACATCCATTCCCAGTAAGCATTCTTTATAAATCTATAGCGGGCAGTTATCGGCCCGTCAGGGTAGCTGACGGGCCGATAACGGTCCGCTATAGATTTATAAAGAATGCTAGCTGGGGTTAAACGCAAAGAAAAGATAATAGTATTTTCTGGCAGTCCAGATAATATTCTATGAAAATTCAAAAGTACACTTACATAGGGATGGCACTTATCATTAAACAAAAATTTCCAAAGGAATCAAAAGTGGAATGTCAGACAAGTAAGCATTAATCTGAAACAATATATGGACAGCTTGTCATGAAACGAACACAGAGAGAAACCAAGAAGAGTCGTCTTGTGAAACAGAATCAGCAAAAATCAGAACAAACAATGAACGTTGACTGAAGACTGTAGGTAGGAAAATTATGAAGTGAATATTCCAACGGTTTGGTTCAGAACTACCCTTGGCAATACCGTTAACAAGAAAAGCCATACGCAGAGCTTTTTTTTTTTTTTTTTTTTTTAATCAAAACGGCTATATTGTAGCGTGGAATATTTGCCTTCTAAACAACACGTTTTACTATACGTCTATTGTAATATTTACTCAGCATGCTTATTCTTAAGCCTTCTCTTGCTGAACACGACATGCCCTGTCTTAGCAAACAGTATATATCCAGATCAGTTGGCTTCTGAAGAACTCGGGTCAAGTAATCTGATTGGCTAGAAATTAGAAGTGGGCATGGCATCTTAATTTATTCAGCATGAGAAGGGTTAATGGATGTAATTTCCGGTTCCTCTTTCAGGCAATGATAGCACTACGTGGTATAGAGACGATAGCAGATTACCCTTTACGAATGCAACAAGCACTGGCCGCACATGGAAGATTTGAAACGTAATTTTGTCACATGTTTCCTCGGCGAAGACTAACATAAGTTTATGCATTACAAAAACATGCCTTTCAAATATATTAAAAATTTCACCACCAAAACCTGAAACTTTTCAGAGAAAAAATCTGATATTTTTCATATTTCAGCTCAAAACATAGATTGTGGGTATTCGTTAGAACCGCCTCGTCGAGGCGGTTCTAACGAGTACCTACAATCTATGTTTTGAACAGAAATAAGAAAAATAATGTATACCCCTTTAAACTCCAGTTTTACAATATAAAAGTGGGGTTTAAGGGGGGTGGGGTCAAATTATATAGGTATGTTTTCGTGATGCATTCCGCGCGGTCTAATCGGCATTTTCTCCATTTAAAAATATGTTCTGCAACAGCCAGCGGCTCTTTAAGCAGACAACGAAGACCCTGATCTGACTGCGCGGATGTGTGCAGTCGGATGTGTGGGCGGGTCTATTCCAGTTGGCCTTCTTTCCGATAAGCCCTTTCTCACACTGTGGCGCACTTAACACATAACTGACCCTACCTGCAGGAAAAGTAACATTATGATGCAGAGAAATTGTTAAGGGGGAGTATTTGGTGATAATTCTGGGATAATTTTTCTTATTTCTCCATAAAAAACATATGTTGTGGGTACTCACTAGAAGCGCCTCATCGAGGCGCTTCTAATGAGTACCCAACATATGTTTTTATGGAGAACTGGAGAAAATTATCCCATAATTATCACCAAATACTCCCCCTTTACAATTCCTCTGATGATTGATGCAACTCCGGAGGCAGTAACATTTATGTAGTTAAGAATATAAGGATGAATATTTTGACCTGAATCATCGCTTCTCGAATATGACGATTTACAATTTGTATTACTATGCCTAAGACATTTTCTTTGAACCAGAAAATGTTTAATTGAGGTTGATGTGTGAAGGTCTACAGCCTAAGTTGAAACAAGAAAGAAAGAAACAACGAAAAAATCACATTCCTATGTGTAATCTATGTCATATATCCGCACGTTTGGTACTCTGGAAACATGTTTCTGTCTTTGTGAATTAGACATATGAATTCCATGTATATAAACAGTTTCTTATCTATAAACGTAATTGCTTGCGTTTTAACATTGTTATCCCAACAGTACAGTGTATGTACATGCACTCCTAGACTGCATGTTCCTTCTAATCATACTGGTTTGTGTTTTGCATTAATTTATCTAATTTATAAATATGCTTCTTGAAAACTGTTTGAAAGTAGTTGTGTTGGTGAGAACCGTAAGCAATAGAACGGCAAAACGAGGCATAGTCAGTTGTAAATCTATCAAACACGTACAGCTAAAATCTGATGTGAGACAAATATTATCACAAACAGTACTGCAAAGTACTGTGGTGCCAAACAACAAATATCACTAATTTTATTTCTATCTTTGCCTTGTTCAAAGATCTACCCTTTAAGCATTCTTTATGAATATATAGCGGGCCGTTATCGGTCCGTCAGAGTAGCTGTAGCTGACGGGCCCGATAACGGATCGCTATAGATTTATAAAGAATGCTAGCTGGGTACCTAGCTGGAATGTAATAGTTTAAAAGAGACAGTGCAAAAATATTAGATACAAATAGTCTTATGAGGAACTTATAGCTTTTAAAACCAGATGAAACGAAAGTATAAGCAAAGAACAATGCAATTCTTGTTAATTTTAAACAGTTTTATTCTTTATTAAAAGTATTTTGAGTGTGACTGTGTATTATCTAAAACTGAATTATATACAAAAATCATTCAATTCATTTTGTGTTTTAACAGAGGCTTACAAGTCTACTAACGGGGCTAGCTCCCAAGTATACATGTACCTTGCAACATGTTGTGTGCAGGTTTCTATCATCTGATTGGCTTCTGACTGAGAGCTTATCAGGAATACAATCATGTCCTCTAAGAGAAATTGGTATGATAATAGCTGTCACCTCAGCAGGACTTCATTTAATGTTTACAGAAATAATAACTACTCATACCAATTGCACAGTCAATGAAAAAAATCAACAGATGTCATTTTGAAATATTTTTTCTGGTTTGTTCCAGAAAACAGGATTTGACATTTCATGCAAAATGTCTCCTAAGGAGACATTTTGCATGAAATTTCAAATCCTGTTTACTGGAAAAAAATATTATCAAATTGTTGTCTGTTGCATTTGCCCTGAGCGTGATAAAGGTCAATTTTGAAACCATTTCTTAATCTGTGGAGCAAGGACTATACAAACCCATTAATGTCAATCACTGCTGAAGCCAGCCAGCCAGCCAATGATATGATACTTTCTTCTTAATTCTACTAACGGGGCTGTGACCCTCGTTTCGAGGTTCACAGCCCCGTTAGTAGAATTTTAAGCCTCTTTAACCCTTGTCATGCTGAATAATTTGAAATGGCACGCCCACTTTTAATTTTCAGCCAATCCGATCACTTGATTCAGATTATTGATATAAATTCACATACTTAATGGCAAACAGTGCAGATCCAGATCAGTTGGCTTCTTCAGAAGTCAACTGATCTGGATCTACACTGTTTGCAAAGGCAAGATATATCCGGGTTCAGCAGGACAAGGGTTAAATATTACTTCTATATATTTATCTCTACGCAGTTATGGACCAAAGCGAATTATTGTGAAACAGGGACATCGACCAGAGGGATTTTACTTTATCTTATTTGGAACGGGCAAGTACAAGCAACTAAATATTTTACCACTTATTACCGCATCCGTTTGTTTTTTCCATTTCTGGACTCATAAATGTATGACGTTTGTAAACAAAGAAAACTTGAGTCGTTAGCCTCTATAATTATTACACTATGAACTGAAAATCCTCTGATCGAACAACAAACAAACCAAAACGTTAATTAAGATGGCATGCCTTTATGTTCCCTGCATTTTATTTATTTATTCATTTATTTATTTTATAGTGAATCAATTAAACTATCACATTAGCAATATTCAAATTCTTAAGGGAAGACTAGACACATTTTGTGACGTTCGCGCCATTTATTAAGAGGAAGACAAAATGTATGACTTCCTGTTTACTTTCCTGAAAACGAAGCCTTTTTTGTAAAGGGGCGCACTATAAACACAAAGAAGTTCCTTGTATGGAGAGCAAATATTTTCCCTTATGAGTAAACCCCTTTTCCGAAGGGAGGTAAATATTACTTCCCTGAGGAGCAACTTCTTTCCTTCTAGAGTATATCCCTTGTCAGAATGGAAACAAAAGACTTTTGATCTATCTACCTCCCTTGAAATGTATCTATACCCATTTTTAAGGTTCGTCTATATAATCTCAAGCTTGCAGAGAACAAGCTACCCAACGCTGCACCTGCCTTTATGGTTTCTTCCTAGATCTGAAGTTGGAATTTTTTCAACGTTCAAAACGATGATATCCCAGAAAAGTCCCAATCACGAAGCACATCCCTCTCGAGGTACCAAGGCAAGAAGAGAAGACGAACACATCACAAAACCACGCCAATATAATGTTAATCCCCTTAAACCCTACTTTTATATAGTACAAGATATCCGCGGAAAGCGATGTCGCACCTGCGGGGATTAAGTCATACAAGTTCCTATTTGTATTGAAAAAAATCTATTTTGCAGTATTCAAGAAATTGATAGGTTAGAAAAATTGACAAAGTAGAAAATTTGGAATATTGGCTTGCAAAATTTTATCTAAACCTGTCCATTATTTCACAAGATATTGATATTGAGCGGATATCATTTTTGCCCATTAATCAAGGCCAGTAACTCAGCTGAAAATTGACGAAATCCCAAGCTAGGTATTGTTAACAACAATATGTATGCAAAATATGATCCTAATCCATCAATTCTTTCACAAGATATTGAGCGGAAACCAATTTTGGGGATAAATCAAGGACCCCTTACTCTGCTGAAATGAATCTGAGATTAATGTGCAAAAAATATGCATATTTTCAGACCATGTCCTAATCATTTGTGAAGTTTCAAAGCTATTAGCCTAAAACTGCAGGAGGAGTTGCGCTCATGAAACACCCATTGACTATAAGGGTTTTAGGCAAAAACTGACTAAGTTAACAAAGCGAAAAAAGTTGAAAAAAAAAATCTGAGATTTATGTGCAAATAATATGCAAATCTTCAGACCCTGACCTAATCATCTGTGAAGTTTCAAAATTATTGGCCTAAAACTGCAGGAGGAGTTGCGCTCACGAGACACCCACTGACTATAAGGGTTTTAGGTAAAAACTGACTAAGTTTTAAACAAAGTTGAAAAAGTTGAAAAAAAAATCTGAGAATTATGAGCAAACAATATGCGCATTTACACACCATGGCCAAAACATCTGTGAAGTTTCAAAATGATTAGCCAAAAACTGTAGGAGGAGTTGCGCTCACGAGACACCCACTGACTATTATGGTTTTAGGTAAAAACTGACTAAGTTAACAAAGCGAAAAAAGTTGAAAAAAAAATCTGAGAATTATGAGCAAACAATATGCGCATCCACACACCATGGCCAAAACATCTGTGAAGTTTCAAAATGATTGGCCAAAAACTGTTGGAGGAGTTGCGCTCACGAGACACCCACTGACTATTATGGTTTTAGGCAAAAACTGACTAAGTTAACAAAGCGAAAAAAGTTGAAAAAAAAATCTGAGAATTATGAGCAAACAATATGCGCATCTACACACCATGGCCAAAACATCTGTGAAGTTTCAAAATGATTGGCTAAAAACTGTAGGAGGAGTTGCGCTCACGAGACACCCACTGACTATTAGGGGTTTAGGTAAAAACTGACTGAGTTAACAAAGCGGAAAAAAGTTTTAAAAAAAATCTGAGAATTATGAGCAAATAATATGCACATCTATACACCATGGCCAAAACATCTGTGAAGTTTCAAAATGACTGACCAAAAACTGTAGGAGGAGTTGCGCTCACAAGACACCCACTGACTATAAGGGTTTTAGGTAGAAAACGACTAAGTTAACAAAGCGGAAAAAGTTGAAAAAAAAATCTGAGAATTATGAGCAAACAATATGCACATCTACACGCTACGACCAAAACATCTGTGAAGTTTCAAAACGATTGGCAAAAAACTGTAGGAGGAGTTGCGCTCACAAGTCAATTGTTGACGAACGGACGACCGAACGGGTCACGACACGCCTATATCGCAGCTGCGTGCTAAAAACTGGGGTTTACAGAGGTATACATTATTTTTCTTATTTTGCTAAAAACATAGATTGTGGGTACTCGTGAGAACTGCCTCACTGAGGCGGTTCTAACGAGTACTCACAATCAATGTTTTGAGCAGGAATATGAAAAATATCAGAATTTTTTGTCTGAAAATTTTCCTTTTTTTGGTTGCAAAATTATCAATATATTTGAATAGGCGTGTTTTCGTAATGAAATAAGGACAACGCAAACGCCACATATGAAACCACAGACATACAAGCAAAGAAGAACTGCAACAGATTAACCGCCTTGGAACGTTCAGTAGGAAAACTACAGTGTGTGTGTGTGTGTGTGTGTGTGTTGTGCGGGGTGGGGTTAAACTAGTCAACTAAATACTTTATGATTACCGTGATAGCTCATCCGCTCAACGCATTTTTCTTCAGAATTGATAATTACACTGCATTTGTACTCTGGAGATATTAGATACACATATTATATTTTTACCATTTTTAAAAGAGAGATAAGTTGTGAATTCCTGTTTGCTTTCCTGCACATCAAGCCTCTTCTAAAAAGGAGTATAATCTAAACAGTAAGAATTTACTCAGATGGAGAGCGAATTCATTCCTTAAAAAATAAAAATCTAAAAGATTGCCTTTAGAAACAAAGAACACATTACATTTAGCAAATGTGTCTCGATTTTATTGAGAGTCTTCAATAGCAGTAATCAAGTTTGCAACACTAAAGACCCCCCTTTTTCAGACGGGAGGCAAAACAGTTAGACAACGCTGTCTCCTCTGAAGGTGTCTCCATTCTGCTAATCGACTTTCTTATTAGGAAACATTTGTTATAGAGTGAGTGAAACTGCAGTTTTATCGTTAACTGGCATTACAAATTCTAGTCAACATTGTAGATTGTATAATGATCAGTCGATTTTGTATGAAAGTCGCACCATACGCAAGTGTTGTTTCAAAAATTGAAGCTCATAATATTTTCTAAGATTTGTATTGGGGTCCGAATACAACTACACTTGTGGTCAGACTCAGTTAGTGTAAATATTTCAGTTATTTTTTCAGTTGTGGTAGCGATTCTGGAAACGGGCTCTCCGTATGCTAAAACCAGAGTGACACTGCGTCGAGGAGAAAATTTTGGGGTAAATATTTGAAATGACGTTTAGATAAAATAATGCACATACTAGACGCATAACAGGAACAATGATAACCAAGTTTAGTCGTAAAACAAGGTCAGTTATAACTTCTAATAACTATGCGAAAAATCAAGCTTAACCCCTAAAGCGCCAAGAAAACCTACATCTGAAAATGTCGTCTGTTTATGTCGTCTGCTGAATATTCTTGCAAACTTTTCAAACCTATTTTTGCATGTTAGCAAATAGTGTGGACCCTGATCAGACTGAGCAGTCTGATCTGGGTCGACACTGTTTGCAAAAATGACTTTTAAAATTACAAGCAGATGACAAACAAACGGCAATTGTTGTGATTGGCAGCTTAAGGGTTAATCCGTTCTTTCAAATATGCGTGTCTAATATCATTAGCCTTGAAATGTTCTTAATAGAATAGATTTTTATTTGGCATGCATTAACTACATCATTTTACAAAAGTAACAGGAAATAATAAAGCTACGGAGCTTTAAAAATATATATAAAGTTATCCACACTAGACCTACCACAACCTTCCCGATGCATCGAAAGAAGAAGAAGAAACGAGGAATAAAACACTGTCAAAACAAAACAGAATTTTGTTTTGTAAACACTGAGATATGAACAAGAAAAAAAAACTATAATAATACCGTAATCAAACAGCTAAATAGGCTTGGCTACATCGGATTTGTATAGTCCATTTCATTACAGAAAAATCCGAATCCATGCGGAAATTAACGTCTGTGTTCCGAAGTCAAATCCAAGAAAGAAATTTCGGTCAATCTAATATTGGCGAAAACCAAGATTGCAGCGCACGTGAACCGTCAATAGAACGGGAATACAAACTGATTAAATGTCATCTAACAGTGTTATTAACAGTGTTATTAAAGGTTGCAAATCGTGTTCAAGCACCGATGATCCCAGCTAGCATTCTACGTAAATCTACACCGGGCCGTCATCGGCCCGTCAGCTACCCTGACGGGCCGACGACGGCCCGATATAGATTTACGTAGAATGCTGACTGGGATGTGCATCTCCATCGTATACTCTGGAGGAAAAAAAAATGGCTAATTCAAGCCTGGAAGACAGAAAAAATCAGCGAGTGTCATGGTTTCCGCCAAAGATAATTGTTTAATTTAGTCTCTGTGATCAAGTCCATGTGACTTAATTCCGGTCAAATTTACGCAAAATTTAGGTCCGAATTCTTAGGGTACTTGTGCATATGAATTTACTTCTTAAGCAAAAATTTTTTTTTTTTTTAGCTTTTTTTTTTGTCGGCACCTCTTCCCCTTTCCGACTCCATTTTTTTTACTAAGCAAAAATTAACTTCTGAATATAAATGAATATAGATATGTGTTTTATGCATGCACATTAAATTGATATTATTTTTATTTCTTTTCTGTTCACTGAAGGCTGAAGTAAGTAGTTAAACACAAGATTGGAGTGACAGTGTGCGGTGTTTTGGAGTGTTGTGTTGTGTTATTGTAGCAGTGTATTTGTTCTGTTGTGTTTTTGCTCGTATTTCATACAATAATAAAAAAACAAACAAACAACAACTAATATTGTACACGTACACGCATGTGTGTTATAAACACTCTCGGAAAAAGCATTTGACAGATTAAATCTAAGTTGACACGTAACAAGTCTTTTTGACTTCCAGTACTGCCAGTAACTGTGCAAATCGATGGATATGTTTGGCGTCTTTATATGCACAGTATTTATGCAAAATTCTGTCTTATCAATATTGATGATAATTCAATTTTAGCAACAGTTCTGAGCAATGTATACACACACAATTATAAGTATTTTCAAAAAGCTTGCAGGTCGGTTAGCTTCAACAGTTGCATGTACGCTTATGCCTCACATGATGCAATATGTTATCAAGATGACTTCAGTTATTTACTGAGTTTTGGATCATTCTGAACCTCAGACATGTGCACAAATAATAGGTGCCACCGACATTATTTCTTAACCGATACTATTATCCTATGAGTTTTTTCAACTTTTTCATTTTCGCAGATCCCTAGATAGGGAAGTCCTGGGCTAGTAATGCTTTTATTTTAAAGCCAGGAAAGATACTTTGCAAAATCTGTGAAAATGTCAATAACTAGAGGCCTGCTGGCAACAATAATCAACTGAGTAAACGACTAAAGAACTATAAATGCTCAATTCTGCATTTTAGACTTTCAGTTGCTATGGTAAACAAGTCTACATGGTTGATGGCTATTGAACAAAAATGTCAAAAATGTTTCTGTCGAAGTACCTGCAGTGATTTTTGTTTTGTTTATATTGGTGTTTTACGGTCCATCGACATAGTTTAGGTTATTTCGAGCACAGTCAGTTACATTAATGGTGTTAGATAATGTACTAGTAATCCATGACTATCTTGTATAATGAAAAGATATGGTGTGCTGCTGGAGAAATCGACACATTGCCAAATAATGTTTGCGTGCGTCAAAACCCATAACTCACGGGTACGTGATTTAGTTGGCAATACCAACCGTGAAAGACGAGGAGATGCTTAGGTTGATACTACATGTGTAGCTCCATCTGCGGTTGGTGTACACAACGATGATGATATCTGGTACCTCTGTACCTATTCATTCGCACGTGGTTTATGTTATGCCATTTATGTTCGGAGATATCTCTTGCTAGCTAATATTTGCACTGAATAGGCACGTCGATGTCGTTAGCACATTTAAAGTATAACTTGACTACTCTGGCTATTTGGTAGCAGCGAATATAGTGTACCCACCAAAAATATTTTTTCGCCGTTTTGTCGGACCGAATTATGTGCAAAATAATTAGAACCCGTCTAAGCATTAATCGCCTTTTCTGATTAAGTCTTTATTATCTTTTTCAAATCTTTTAATAAAGAAACTTTATGAATTCTCGTACTTCCGGAAGCATAATTTCATCTGAGGGCGAAATAAGCTGCTTCCTTAATAATTGTAATTTCTGTTACAAATCTAGCTGCACGCTTTTGCACGCTTTCCAGTTCTTCTTGACTATATCTTGGGGTCCCAACCTAACTGCTTTACTCCATGACTGGACGCACCAATACTTTATAACTGCTCCTTTAATGTCTCGATGAATTCTCGTACTTGCTGAAACATAAATTCATTTTAGGGCGACATCTGGATAGAAGCGAATGATCTCTTTAATTATATGCCCGATAAAGGCCATACTTGGATAATAAAATATTTCATTTTATTTGTTATCAGAAGCAGGACTACTTTGTTTACCACGTTTAAATAGTTTTGTATTAATTTTCCTGTAAGATTAGGCATTGCATTGCATCTGTTGTTATACATATACAGTCGACTCTCGTTATCTCGAACTCCAAGGGACTCTATGAAACACTTCGAGATATCCGTACTTCGACATATCAGATTTGCGGCAATGAGGAAAACAATTAATCGAACAACCACTTTTAACAGAATGAATATGTAATTTGACTCTTAAGTTAGAGATATATTGAAAATATTGTGGAAAAGAGGAGAAATTGCTCCTAAGGAGCAATTTCTCCTCTATTCCACAATATTTTGTTGCCTGTTGGTAGATCTCTATGCTAAAACAGGGACCAGATTTTCACTTCGAGATAAGCGGTTATTCGAGATAAGCGAGTTCGAGATAACGAGAGTCGCCTGTATATGCGTTGTTTTAATGTCATGTACCAACTGGGTTTGTCAAACAACTATTATTGGCTAAATTCAATGCTATTTTTCTGTTATTGATTTGTTACGTTTCCACATGTTTATTACGAGTAAAATGGCAAATTTCTGGACATATTGTGTACTATATTTCAGGACCATGCACTTACTTCAGATATTCATTTATTGTCCATTGTACCACGATTTTCTCGATAATACTTAACTGAAATTTGACTCGGAACCATTTAATTAGTGATTGTACTGTAACGTTATTAAACCAATTCATGCCTAGCTTCCCATTCATTGTGTTAGGGGTTAACGACACGTCAGCCCTTGTGGGTCTTTTTGTGTCGTCTCCCAGAAAAAAAAAGAAGAGAGATAGTAGAGGAGATTAAAGAGAGGGTCAGAGGAGAAAGAGGAAAATGAATGAAAGTGAAGAAATAGAAGAAATAAAAACATCCCCCCTACCCTTACCTGCTACAAGGAAAGCAGGCCTTGCCCAACTGTGTCAGTAGCAGTTGGGCGCCCCGGTGACTCAAGATACACGACACCTTTGCCTCACTCAACCACCCCAACCTAGCTTCCCATAAAAATGACAATGGCAAACAGTGTAGGCCCAGTTCAGACGCCGCAGAACGCGGCGTCTGATCAGGGGCGTCACTGTTTGCATTATATCTAGGAATTTCTGTCAAACATACTGATGATAAAATCCTAACTAGATACCCTGTGATAAGATATAGGCCGGTCTAAATACTTATGACAGAAGAGTCCACTTAGCACAAATGGGTTGACAAACCATAAATTTTGAATGTGCGAAATTGGTTGAAACTTGACTGGCTTTAATCTACCTGTGCTATCTATTAACTGACAATCTTTAATTTGCATCGAGAAGACAATTAAATATTTCATATTCGGTAACCTGATGGGTAACAAATGTAACCATTGTACATTAATTAATATCAAAATTCCGTCTTTTGAATAAAGTGCCAGGGAAAAAAAACAATAAAAAAACAGACAATGTGCAAAGTAAAAAACAATAAAACAATAGGCATTTCAATATGTAAACGATGTCTTAACACGTGCAATGTAATGAGCACCGTAATGATAAGGACCTTATATACTCTAAATATAAGGAAAGGTCAGCCTGGCAACGGTGTAGACAGGACTCAACGCTTAAGCACGCAACATCTGATCAGGGTCTGCTTTTTTCGCCTTTAGCCCATCACTTTTAGACATATAAACAGGTATAATATGGCAAAATGGACTTGCTCAATTTTAGGAGTGTTATGGTCAATGGTAAGGGTGTCCGGGTAGTTCGGATACATCGGTAATATTACCCATTTACTTGTCTCAAGGAAACCTATTTCATAAGTGTCAAGTTTTGTATCATGTATCTTTTAGGAATTGGCCATAGCTCATCGCATTAACCGCCAGTCAACTGTACTCACTATGGAGATGACAGAGTTCTTAGTTATAGATTGCGATGTAAGTACATGTAATACAGTAAAACATCAATGACTTGAACACCGATGGTTGATGCGAACTCGTTTTTGAGTCCCCAGAAAGTTCTTCCGATATCTCAAGAAAACAAATATTTAGGGATATTTTAGGATTTTTTCCTTATGAATAATGAACACGTATGCTGTGTGTACTCGTATGAATAACATCACTGAGGCGATTCTAATGAGTAAACTCAACGTGCAATTATTTTATAAAAGATAGAAAAGACATCCCTTAATTATCCCATTTGCCTTCTGACCTGGCGCTATGAATGGCCCTCAGAGGCTCGAAATACCCATGTTTAGAACAAATTGCCATAGTCCCAAAAAAGTGAGACATTTAAGTTCGACTAGTTACGCTGAAAGTTGTCTTTGAGCGTAGTCAGACAAAGGATCAGATCAGCTTACCATCCGCGTGATATGATCCGGATAACTTCCATTACGAAAACACGCCTATTGAAATATATTGAAAATTTCACCACCAAAAACCGATAGTTTTCAGAAAAAAAATTCTGATATATTTCATATTTCTGCTCAAAACATATATTGTGGGTACTTGTTAGAACCGCCTCGCCGAGGCGGTTCTAACGTATACCCAAAATCTATGTTTTCGAGCAGAAGTAAGGAAAATAATGTATACCCCTGTAAACCCTAGTTTAACTATAAGAAAGTGGGGTTTAAGGGGGTCAAAATTATATAGGCGTGTTTTTATGATGTCTGTCGCGTTACAGAATCACAGGAAACAGCAGACTGTACTTACAAACAGCAAAGATTCTGCAGAGACTTGATGATGCTTCAGATGGTCTTAATCTACACAGTTCATATATGTTTATCTCGTATATACCGTCTTGCGAATTTTTTGCCTATAAGATGAAACCGCTGTTTTCTTTTATGTATGTATATGCATTGCTCCCTATGGTTGCATTGTACGAATCTATATGTTTGGTAATCATAACGAAAACATGCCTATATGATTTTGATCCCCTTAAACCGCACTTTTATATAGTAAAACTGGGGTTTACAGGGGTATACATTATTTTTCTTATATCTGCTCTAAAACATAGATTTTGGGTACTCGTTAGAACCGCTCCGGCAAGGCTGTTCTAAGGAATACCCACAATCTATATTTTGAGCAGAAATATGAAAAATTTAACAATTTTTGTCTGAAAACTTTCAGTTTTTGGTGGTGAAAATTTCAATATATTTGAATAGGCTTGTTTTCATAATAAAACAGTTATACTGAAATGGCATATAGAACCTTTATATTGCAGCACTGCGCATCATATGAATATGCAGGCAAACTTCAATAGCCTCAATATCTTTGGGACCATAAACATTTGTTCTAGGCATGCGTAGTTCAAGCCACAGAGTTAATCATAGCGCTAGGTCAAGTGACAAATGGGGATAATCAAGGGATGTCTTTTCGATCGTATTTAAGATGATGGTTTATTATATTGCTATAAATATTAAATGACTAAAATGTGTGATACCGTTACATTACGTTGCTTTTGATGACGTCGTAATGCAGTGACGTTGCGCCAAACCTTGTCACGCGCATTGGTGGAATTCACATTTTAGTTATTAAAACAGCGTTTTAAAGGTTAGAACCCCGGGAAACGAAATAAATATTTATAGCTATATAATAAAAGGGTTGTTATACTGATATTGGTGAATATTGTCCCTTGTTGGGAAATCGAAGGAGCAAGCTCGCGTCCTTCGATATCCCAACTCGGGACAATATTCACCAATATCAGTGCAATAACCCGATATAATTGATTGTTCTCATTAGGATCGCACACACAAAAATATGTGCGAAGATATCCAGGAAATGCCACAGTCGAGAAACAGAGCCTTCTCGAGCCACGAAAAGAAAGATAGATGAGGAACAAACAAAGGCAAAGCAACCAACGCACGAACAAAGAAAAACTTCAACAGAGGAACCGCCTTGGAACAGTCAGTAGAAAACCTACAAGACCATTATAGCGCCTGCATAACAATGCCTCTGAAAATATAAATTGGGATTTAAATGTCCCCGAGCCAACGGTTTCTGATAACAGCTCTTCTTTTTTGTTGTAAATAAAATAATTATGCATAACACAATACATGTTTGCTGGAATAAATTACATATACTCCTTTTTCTGAAAGTAACTAGTCTGCCCCAGAAAACTTGATACTTCAACTGTTTACAGTTTTAGGAGTGCGATCATTGCTCTTAGAGGCCATTCCTTTAGAATTTATTTATGAAATCTTTCTTATCATTTCAGACATACGAAAACATCTTTATGGCTGGTGGTAAAAAGACACTCCATGATCCAGATCATAATAGATTTATGAGGTATGACACTAAAGCCCTCTTTCCCAAACAAACATATAAACAAGTTACCCAAGAACGGCCAAAGTTTTCCCAGGTACCGAAAGAAGAGAAAATATACGGATCAAACATGGTTTTTCATGCATTAACATTCGCCAGGTCCCGTGGGAGGTGTTGAAAACCGAGGCCAGAGGCCACGATTTTCAACATCTCCCAAGGGAAATGGCGAATGTTAATGCATTGAAAAAACATGTTCGATTACTATTATTGCATAAAAACTGAAATCATTTGCTACATTTCATGTTATTTCTTGCACTATTTTGTTTCGCCTCTTCACCGATGTCTCGCGAACGTAATTTCCACTGACTATGCTCGTTCTAGGGCTGGGCAGTACACATCTCGTAACGGCAGCAAATATGCGGCCCCGGTACGATCATATTGAAAGTTGCGTAGCCGTGCATTAACAGAGCGTGAATTGCCTTGTTAATACATGGCTTTTCGCCGGTTAATGCACGGCTGTTAATAACGTGGGACGCTGTTTTTTATGCAATAATGAGGATTAAAGAACGACAGACACAACGGCACAAAAGCATTGACCGACATACAAGGAAAGAGCTGTACCTGAGTAGTCAGTTGAAACTGTCAGCAGAAATGTAGACAGAGGATATTTTTGTACTTTGGAGCTGCATCAGAATTAACCTTTAAAACGCCAAGAAAACCTGCATCTGAAAATGTCGTCTGTTTATGTCGTCTGCTGAATAATCTTGCAAACTTCTCAAGCATATTTTTGCATACCAGCAAACAGTGTGGACCCAGATCAGACTGCTCCTAGAGGAGCAGTCTGATCTGGGTCCACACTGTTTGCAACAATGACTTTTAAAGTAACCAGCAGAAGAAAAAACAGACGACAATTGTTGTGACTGGCGCTTTTAGGGTTAAGGTCGAGGCTTCGCATGAGTAAAACTAGTTAAAGTTCTAGTAGACTTTTTCTAGGGATCATTCCATGGCGATGTACTTGTTGGCGGCATTGTTTCTTATAACTTTTCATGACATTTAAATATAACATATTTTACCACGGAACCCATTCTGTAAGAAGCTAGATAATTCTGTCTCGAGTTGTTATATGTATGCATTCCTTGTCACACTTGAGAAATTGTCAGTTTCAAATGCAATTTCACTTATAACTTGTGTAATTGTATTTGTCTGTCTTTCCCTTTGTTGTTGAGAATTTGACGTGGATCTGATTGTATCAGTTCCTTGGGTCACTTACGTACTTTTCGTCATTTTACAGTATGTAATTGCATGCATTTTAGTGGAACTGAGGCAAGAAGTTAGTAATTAAGGAACCCGCTGTAGTAGTGCAAGAACCAGAATTCGCAATAAAACTTGATTTATACCGACTTTAATGAAACAAGTCATTTCATTACAAATTATTCATATCAGACTCTTTTATTTTCGTAGCTATTTTGTTTAAGAAAAGTATTTTGTCAGCTATTTCATGGCTATATAAAGTATGCAGACTAGCATGGTATCTAACTACATTAGAATTGTAATAAAGATGATCTTGCACACCAGATAAGGAAATCCTGGATGTGACCATGGGATAGAAATTCTTATCCTACTCAGGTAATCCTACCCAGGGTAAAATAAAAATCGAGAATCTCACGTATTTGATATGCCATCACGAAAACATGCCTATATAATTTTGACCACCTTAAACCCCACTTTTATATTGCAAAACTGGGGTTTACAGGGGTATATATTATTTTACTTATTTCTGCTCAAAAACATAGATTGCAGTACTCGTTAGAACCGCCTCGCCGAGGCGGTTCTAACGAGTACCCACAACCTATGTTTTGGGCATAAATGTGAAAAATATCAGATTTTTTTTCTGAAAATTTTCAGTTTTTGGAGGTGAAATTTTCTATATATTTGAATAGGCGTGTTTTCGTAATGACTGGTTGTAATGGACGTCATGTACGCCGTCGTTAAGGTTTACGTCATTAAACGCTACAGTTAATGTCATTACAATATAGCGGACGTCAGTTATCGAAGTGACTGCATTAGTAAAACATCTACTTTAAGAACTGAAAGGTGTGCAAGAAAAATAATCTGTCATTGGTGTGAGGGGTAGATAGAAAAAATCCGTCCCTCGCGATCACAGCTGGCATCACTTGTCAAGCCTCGTGATGCCAGACTGTGGCCCTCGGGACGGATGTTTCTATCTACCCCTCACACCAATGATAGATCCTTATAATAAATCTAATTCCGTACGTGCTCCGATTCATTTCCGAGCTTTTCACATAAAAATGTTATGTTCAAATAATGTTAGCTTTTATGTTCTGCTGTAGGTCTTTATACTTCTTGAAAGACTTTCCAGTGGACGAATTTGAAAGTAATCCAAAGATGATGCATTTCTGCTACTTTAGGTAATAATTAGCTTTACTAGTTCATTGTTGTTTCGTCAAAGCGACATGTACATGCAGTCAAAGTCAGTCACTGGGGCATAGTGCCATAAAATATATTCGTAGTTATGGGTTGTTGCAGGTGCAGATTTTTGATTGCTGCAGAACACTGCGCAGGAAATTCAAGTGTTATTATGGAAAAGCATAGTTATTTAAGTAAAATAATTATATCTTATTGTTTTCATAATAGAAAGCAAACACGCAATTGAAAATGTATGCGTTACTCTGAAAAGCTTTAAACAGTATTTCAAATGCCAAGCAGACGAATAATGAATAATCAAGACATATTTTTGAAAGATAAATAAAAATAGATTGTCGTCCTCTACAATTTTTTCTTGGCGCTTTAAGAGTTAATAATCAAATAAGGCAGTATAATGCTTTTAATTTTTGTTTTGAGCAGGTTATGTAGAAATCTGAAAGACTGCCTTTGGAAACAAAGAATAGGAAAGAATGAAAATCTGACTCGGTTTTATTGAGTCTCTTCATATACAGCAGTGAAGTCTGCGAAAGCCCTCTCCCCCACCCCCACCCCACCCCCTCCCTTCCCTGAAGCATCGAGTTAAGCGGTATTCGATTTTCAAAGCAACCAGGACCCAGTCGTTCAAAACTAACGATGTCGTTAGTTAACGTATCATTAAAATTTTAATCATTAAATATGGCATATACG